>JAQFXM010002212.1:0-26076 GCA_034693345.1 Entomobrya multifasciata
CATATTGGCAGGTAACTGCAGTTACCTGCGGGTACAGGTAGAGATTTTCGTAAAACTAGAGCAGGCAGGTATGGGCAGGCTGGCCAGATTTTGGCAGTTACAGTTGCAGCAGGTAAAGCGAAAATTTCAAACTCCCAGCTCTACTATGAGCGGGTACATAACACACCAAAGATGCAGTAAATCTATTTGCATTGCACTATGCACTCCATTTCTAGTTGAAAGTTGAAGGTATGCTTGAGTCCATTTAGTTATGCATTGGCCAGATAATATTGATGTATGCCACCCTGTTGAATGATACAACCCGCAATATTCAAATCATTTTTTTTCACTTCGTCTCACATTTTTACAAATTTAATTACATTAAGTTAGCTGTTATTAGTTAACTCAGTCAATGAAGCAGTTAATGTTGATGCATTAACTTTTGTAAAAAAATATGAAAAATCAAGTGCAATTATGCTCATTGAATTATTTGCAACAAGTTATTCGAACTATGCCTACAAACTTACATGTTATTTTGAGTTATCATCCTGAGAGAAGAGCCTTGACTGATGCATTCGTCTGAACAATTATCTTGATTACCAAATCATTCCGTATCAAAAATTTTTGGAGGGGCGACTGGCTGCTGCATATATTCATACAAGTAGGGTTAAAGCAGCCAAGGAGCCCCGCAATTAAATAAAAGATAATTCTTCTTGGGCTGAGATCTGCCTCTGACGCACGCTAGCAGTTTCACATTAACTTGCCGGCGTATTTACTGGATCAGAATCAAAAACTTATTATGAATTCGGATAATTCAAGGCTAAATCTACTTTCTTTAATAAAGTACATGCAAAATTGAATGAATGCCAGTAGAAAAACGAAGACTGACAGCTATTCAAGGGAACTTTAAATTGTAAAGAAGTAAATTCCTTGCACAGGGAATTGACACTGCGAAATCCTTTCAATATTTTATAATCCCTAATGCTCTCTCCGTATTTTTCTCGGAATTGGAGTAAGTCACCGAGAAAAGAATTACTTATTCTTGTCATATCGTCAGTCATATAATGTATGCAAACGTATGAATCTCAATTCCCAGTAGTTACATAGTTAAAAGTTGAAACTTGTTTAGAAACTATAACAACATAATAGCATCAGGGAAAAAAACTAGCTTGTTAAAAGTTCACACAGGTAAACTAAAAATGTTACTTGACTAGGTACACTGTATTCTCATATTATATCGTTTCCGAAAAAAAGCATAATTTTAGTATCTACAAAATTATTCTGATTTTCGAAAGCAATTTGCAATTTAAAAGAAAATTTTATTGTAAAATAAAATACGAGACAAAATTTCTTCAATATTCATACTTGTTATCCAAACGCAACTGCTACAAGATCTCTGCTTCTTGAAATATGGGTAAACGTAAACGTGAAGAATTTTTGTTAAAGGTTCAACTTTTTTTCAATTCGACTAGCTTTCTGTTCATCTCATTTCCTTTTTTTGTCTCTCTAGCTTTCATTCATGTCGTCTGTTGACTAGTCTCTGAAAGTCTGAGTCTGTAACTGCTAGTTTTACAAGAAAACTTATACTATCCCCAGAGAGGGGAGATTGGGAGAGAGGAAAGAGACGAAAAACCTTCAAAAAATATTACTTATCAACACACTCTCCCGTGAGATAAACCACTTAACACATTTGTGTGAGTTATTCAACATCAATGATTCCCTGCACTGAGCCTCGCCTGAGACATGTTTCATTTCTATTCTCTCTTTGTTCCTTTTTCTCACTTGCAAAAGCAAACAAAATCAAAAACGACTAACATACTTACATACACACAAGCATAGATACAGGTAGATCCAAACATACACACAAGTATGTTACCTTCAACATTTCCAAAGTTTTTAACAAGATCATCGTCGTCATCATCTTATAACCAGCAACATTTTCAAATGTATTCATTTCTCTCTCAAGAGAAAGCACCTGTGTTGTGACAAGTTACCTTGAAATTTGTATAGAATCTATGCTGAAAAGAAATCCATTTTTCATGGAAACCACTCTGTACATTCATTATACATACATTTATTTCGAGTAAAACCTCTCAATAAAGCTGTTACATGTTTTCACTGCGAAGTATTCCCTAAAATACCAACAAAGATAACTAGGTAATCACAAATTACCTACATATGCATGTATGTTAGCAATTACGCTCGTGATCATCCCTAAAGAATTTGGATTCAAGTGAAATAAAAAAGACTAATGAGCTTTTCAGCTCAAAGGATATTTTTTCCCTGGAAACTCTGCTCAAAACTTCACGATCCAAATGAAATCAGCAAAAATTCTATATCGATTTCCTTTTAATAACTTTGTATCTGTTTATACATACTTACATTGGATACAGGGAACACATGGCACCATGACAAATCATGTGTATTGGTAATAATCTACTTATGGTTTGGTTTTTACGGAAAATCATCATAACGACGACGATGGCGACGATGCATCATAAAGCTCCAACGAATTAATGTCTAGTTATCGTCCACAGCGATGTCACAAAATTGAAACCCTCCTTGCAATTCTACTTTTACTTGTCTTACTCTACTTTCACCCAACAAATTTATCTACTTATTTGACAAAGTACATTACATAACAATATTTTTTGTTCTGCTACCAGCAATGTTACCACAAGTGATACATTCATTAAATTGTAATCTCTTTCTACCAGGTATACATAGTAATAAAAAATACTACAATTCCTCCAATCCAAGTAAACCCATTTTTTAAGATTAACAAGCAATTTTGAGAAGTACAGCTTATTACATCATGTCCATGTCCATGTAATATATTGACATAAGAAACAGAAATCCATTTGATTCCACCGGTTTTTGTCCAATTTATTATTATTTCCAGTCATTATTGTTACCTTACAACTTTCATACATTCCAAGACACACAATCGAACCGAAACCATATCATTTGTTGTGCTTTTTCCAAGACAAGTGCGGTCCGAGTGTGTGTTTCTCGTCACAAGAAAGGATTAAGATTTTCCTCTTTATTTCTAAAAGAAAAAGAGTGAATCAATTCAGTCGTTCGTTTCCTGGTTTATATTTCATGCGTTGTCAAAAAAGTTTTCTTTTCATCATATTTCCTTGTGGTGGTGGGGTCCATCTTCTCTTACCTTTTCCCAACCTTCTACCTTATTTTGAAATCAGCAAATTTGCTATGTATTTTATGATGAAATATTACAAGAAAAGGAAAAAAACCACGCAACATTTGAGCAAAAACATGTGTTTCTTTTGAATATATTTTGATGTTGCTTGCTTTCACTTTACTTATTTGGTATTTGAGCATGTAGGATTTTCCGCTCGTTAGTATCTTCATTGTACGACCGTTACAATGTAGAACCAGAAGGAAAAGGAAAGAAATACAAGTTATTTTGTAATTGGACGACGTCTGTCTGCAAGACCATGATAAGCAACTTGTCTAGTAAACTATATAGCATATTGGTCAGAACAAGACCAAGACCAGAATATAATATTTTCCTTTTTACTTATTTCCCTTGTTGGTATTTTTCTTATATATTTTTTTGCTTTCCCTGCTTTCATTTTGTACACATATAAGTCATAAGTGATTATTCTTTTTTCTTTTTTTCCGTTTTGTGGATTGAATGCTCTTGTAATTTCATAAGTATACCAAGAGAGAGGAGAAGATTTTATTCCTTTTTTAGCCCCATCTGTCATTAAACCCGAATTTTCTCAACTCACCACTGCGCTTTCTCTCTGGATTTTCCTTAAACAAATAATTGTGCAATGTTGCTTGTCTAAAAGATGTATGTGTGTTTCGAAACATTGATGATGGCTTTACCTTTTACAAGCATGTTTTTTCTTGGAGAGGAATGTTTTATTAATATAAAGATGAAATTGTAGAGGAATACGGAGGTTTTATATTGGTTGAGTGTGTACTTTGTGTAGGCTAACATTTTGCACCATTAACTATGACAGCTCAGAGAGAAAAGTGGCTTATTCTCTGTAAAAAAAAAGTTGGGAAAAAGTAGACATGAAATAGAGGACATCATCGTATGTATAATGAATGGCATGAGGCTTCAATGATTTTGCTCTTAACGTCTTACTCAATATGTTCATATTTTCTTTGATGATATGTTGTATGTGTACCAATATATACGCACACATGTCAAGTTAAATGCATGTGTTTAAAAATTGCAATCAAAAAATTGTAATTCACAGGAAAAAGTAAGCATTAATATCAGTCATCCACCAATCCAAGTATGCGTGGGCGGATGACTTTAGTCCAAGTTCAGGGAATATATCTTTTGCTTAATTGCGGGGCTAGGCTTTATGAAATGGATGCAATGCAACCTTTCGCCCCTCCAAAAATTGGTTTATGTACAGTTATATTGGACCTTTACATCCATGATGACTGTATGTGGTAGTGCGTATCAGTGGAGGCTATCTGAGGCTGATAACTTGAAATAGCATGCAAGTTTACCTGCTTAATTGTAATAATTTTGCGCAAATAATTTAGTAAGCTTATTTGCACTCAGTTTATCATAATTTATTGTAATAGTTGATGCATTTATATTAGTGCTTTAATTGTCCAGTTAATTTTAATTTGTAAGTAAATCCATAAAAAATGAGGAATGTTGGTAAAATTTACTGTTTTGAATGTTGCGGGGATAGATATTCTTTTTCACAAGCAGTGGCAGCAGCAATACCAACATAACACCAGCTTGAGAAAAAGAACAATCAGTCCACAGAATTGCATTGCATTGCACTGCTGGTGTACTCTTGTATAAATTTTGGAGGGGCGAATCGAATAGCTGCATAAAATACAAACAAATGCAAAAAGCAGCTCAGTAGCCCCGCAGTTAAATAAAGATAACTCTCCTCGAGATCAGTCAACCACCCTCGCACCTGCTTTCACTGATGAATGTGTGTAGTGTGTGCTGTGCATTTAATTTGTGATAAATAGTAAGTAAACTAACTTTAAATTCATTCTGTATTTACAAAAATACGTGTGTGGTATTGATTTCAAGTAATTTTTAAAACTACTTTGTTTAAATGATATCATGATAGATAACCTGTTGAACTCATCTATAATATCATTTTCAACTTTGCTCATTTTTACCACCATTATAAACCAGTAGTTATCCACGTACAAACTCCGGAAAAAGTGAAGGAGTAAAAAAGCTATAAACTAAATTAAGTGCTAAAAAATATGTAGTGCAATTAGTTCATAGTTAAATTTTTCGCTAAATTAGTGCTTTCCAAGAACGGACAAAAAAAGGCATATTTTCGGATGAAACAAAGTAAAATTTGAAAATGAAGCTGCATCTAGATTCTACACACTTTACTCCTAATTTCCAGGTGAGCTTCCAAGCATTACTTTCCCAGATTAAGTCTACCTTAAAATCTCACATATCGAGATAAAGACAAAGGAAATGAAGGAATAGCTACTGCACAGGAGGGAACTGCATGCATCATTCACATCGTCTATAACATATCGTTTTCCTCCTTGCCATCATGGTTTTGTGTTCCACTGATTAGTAGTTTCCCATCTACTCCAAGAAAAAAGAAACCACTTTGGGTAGTTAAGGACTTAGTTGCTATCCTTTTCCAAGAAAATGGAATAATTCAAGGTAACATGACTAATGAACCACAACCACACGACTTACGACAAGAAGTACTCTATTTGTTACATGTGATTGTATACATAAAGCACTGATATTTTTTGTGTTGTCTTTAGCATTTTTACTTGAAAACACAAAGCTTCAAGTGTAATATCTAGTTAGAAAGCCACAGTTTACATACATGACAGGATAAAAGGGCTGAAGGGCACAAAATCCTGAGCATTTTATGAGCTTGTCTAAATTAAAAAGTGAAACGAGAAAAAAGGATAACATTTTTTTCGAAGTGGAAGCGGAAGTGGATACGTGATATCGCTCGAGGTATTACTTGATGTAAAACACTTGTGTTTTTAATTGGAAAGGCAGGTTAGATCCAACATATTTTTTGTCATGAAGAATGCCACTTTTTTACATTTGTCTGAGTGACTGGAACCTTAATTAAATTTTATCGGGAGAAATTCTCCTTAAATTAGTTGTGGCAGTAAGGAACAGTGCAGTAACTTCGACTCCAAGACTGCTTTTGTGATTAGACATAAAATGTCAACATAAATAAATGTATATATGCAAAATGCCTTGCAGGTTTACCCTGCAGTACACAAGGCGCATACATAACAGATTTTTTTGAGTCTCGGCTGCCTTTGCAAACTTTCTCCAATTTAGACTTTTAAGACAAATGGATGTGAAAAGTGAAAGGCAGAAAGTTGTTGAGTGAGTTTAAAATCCTTTGCGACGAGAAGTGAAGGTGCTTTTTTTCTGCATGGGAATTAAATGTACACGTGGAGAAGTATATATGCATATTTGACTTAGTATAGCAAGTTTGTTTTCAAAGATTTCATATCCACCACTCTCCATCACCATCCAGTTATATTTATATCATATTTTTATTGTCACCGTCAACGATAAACTTTTTTCCCTTGTAAAGAAAAGAGTCTCCTTTGTTTATGAAAACGCGGAAGACATCAAAAGAAAAACCGAGTTACATAAAATACTATTCCTTTTTTATGTTTTCTGATAACATCTTTTTTTCTAATTTCTCAAGAAATTAAGCATAATAGTAAAGCTGTAGTAACGGCAGATTTCATTTCATGCTTCATTCTATAAGCAATTATGGCGATGATGATTATGAAAGCACAGCCATAGACATTTTCTTCTTAGAATGTCATTCATTTTATTATCAACGACGTTGTTGAATATTTTAGGAAAAGTGGGCATTCAGCATTCCTTTCGATTCACCATTTCTTCGGAAAAAATACATGTACTTATCTTGCATTACTAGAGGATGATCCGTTGAAAATTGAAATTCTGCGAACTTACAACTTCATCTCATTTATGAAGACAAAAAAGGTAGTTGGTTTTGTATGAAATGTCATAAAAGATTTGCAGGTTTTTCCAAATTTAAACTGCTGCTGTAATTTTAAGATAAAAAATATTGGCAGGGATGTTGACTGACGTAACGTAACATATTTTCAAATTATGAGAAAAGGGATAAATCTAAAATATCCTAATACATAATATATTATAGGTATGCATATATACCACCAGATAAGTGCAAAATACGTAAATCTCGAAGTACACTACACCAAGAGCAATTCAAACCTATTTTTTATTATAAATTAAGAGAAATAGTTGGTAGTTCTGTCTTCGAAAAAAGATTCCACTGATGTTAAAAAGATGAAGGATTAAGTGCACATGAGAAAATTGCTAAAGACGACTCGACAGTCGGAGTCTAAAGAATAGGTATTCTCTTTTTTAGCTTTCATCTCCATTTTCTCGCTTTTCTCTCTCAGCATCTATCATTTTCTTCACACAAACATGCTCACTCACTATTTCCCCATTTTTTATTTTGTACCATTTTTCTTTTTTCACTTTTCATTTTGTCGAGGGACAGAAGGAGACTCAGACGCACGCATATACAAAAAACCGAGAATAAAAAAGAAAGATCGGGTAACTTAAGTGAATCATGTATGCATACAAAGGGAACATTAAATTCAAGTTCTCAGTATTTAGTGCTATTTTTATAAAAGATTATTTTCTTTGTGTTAAATTCAAATGCAGGCTAGGCTATCCATTCCACTTTTCATCAGCGCCATCGCATCAGTAGCAGCAAAGAAATTTGTAGAAAAGGACAAAAAATAGAACGAATATTATAAGTTATCATTTTGCAATTTCCTATTCCACTAATGCGAAATCTTAAGACATCAAACGATTTATATAAATATGCTTATTGTGCTTATTTTTTCATGCAAAAATCCAAAAGGTTCCAAAATTTCAGTTTGCGAAATATTTAGGATATAAATTACACTTTGCTCTGGCTATGGCTCTGTGGAGAATGTTCAAAGATAATGCGGGGGATTTTAATTGCTTGGTTTCATTCTTAAAATTTCTCAAAGATTTTACAAATTTTATTGCAAATATATGGCATACCAAAGAAATGACTAGGATTATACCCTGCGTCAGCGTTAGTCGTTGTAGTCGGGATTTTTTGTGAACAAGGCCAGTTGGGCAGTAGTGGGTGGAATAGAATGGAATTTTCTCATTTGCATGAATTCCTTCATCCAAATAACATTACAAATTCTCGGGAGACTGATCATGACCTTGATTCTATTTCTGACTGACTCTAAATCTGAATTAAACCGTTAAGCTTATCATAATAAAATATTTACATATGTCTCTCAACTCTTTTTTTAAAGCTAAAAGACTTGAAACAGGTTGAATGAAAGCTATGTAGAATTAGTGCCGCTCCATATAAAATACATGATTAGGCAATATATACAATGCACGTTCATTTTAATATTTATTTATCAGTAAAGCACTAATATCCATCCGTTTTATTGTGTATCCATCTCATTAATAAGTGGTGAATGAGTAACATTTCCGAAATGGAATGCCGAACGGAATGGCTAATAGAATAGGACTAACTTTTTGGGTTTGTGTGTGGGTGCTTCTTGTGTAGCCACACAAGTAAAAATAGTATACATACGTCGCGCACATCAAATAACTTTCTCTTTATATATCTATCCATACACACACCCAGCAAACAAAAACATTTTCAGGGATATGTCCCCTAAATTAAATACCTTTGTGTACTTTCCATTTTCTATGTTTTCCTTTTCCAAATTCACAAATCCAACTTTTACACATGTCAGGATTCATATGCTTTTTAAATACTTTATTTACAGCTGAATTGCTTTCCCCGTTTTCCTTCACAATCGAGTATTTACATAGCATAATCCAGTTAGTCAGCTTTGTATAAATACATGATTCCAAAAATTTCCAAATGAAGGTCTTCATTAGCAATTCTGACAGCGATTCAGAGGAAAATCTGAGAAAATAATATTATTTATTTAGATGGAAGAAACCCGGTCCTCTATCGGGATGAAAAATATCTCATTAAAATTAACATGTCGATAGATATAACATCTTGTATTTATGGAGTAAAATGGAAATAAACTTGTAATGAATGTTTACTTAGCATGATTAGCAACTAATTTATGTATTTGGTAAGGATGGCGATGACGAAAATGAGATCCAAAATTCCATCACTTGCCAAATTCCCATCCTATAAAATTTTGAGTGAGTAATGAGTTCAATGTGAAGCAAAATAATATTTTAGTTGGGTTGGGATGGTAGACGACGTTGATCTGATTATAACATTTAGTTGAGTTACACAAGTAACATAACAAGTCGTGTATTAATAATCTAGTATGCATGCCATATATATGTAACTCCTTTATATTGTGTCGAGGGTCGTGTTGTGTAGTTCACGGTTTACAATCTGTTAGTCTGCCAAAATTCGCTAATTATTATTCCAGTACTACATTCATTATGTTTGCGCTACGAATTATGCTTGAATTACTCAAGCCAAACAAGTTCAGGGTTCTCAAATCTAAGAATTTGCTCTACCTAAACTATCACCACTAAATATCCGTTTATCTTTGATCAGGGAATGAGGATGTCTACAACTTACGTAAATCAATTACATCCTTGCATGTTATAAAGCATAGATTCAATCTTTGCAAAAGTAAAAAGGATTAAATCGGTAAAGGGTTAACAGATTGATTAAATTTTATCCTGTAAATAATGTAGTACATTTTGTTCATGCATAAAAAGGGTAGAAAACAAGTTTTTAAAGAACGAAAATTGTATTAAACCTAACGCACCACACCAAAAAGCTTTCCAAGAAAATACTGACAGCATTAACAGCTTAACATTTTGCCGTTGACGTATAAAATAAAAAAACTTCCAAATGTTTACCTATCCAGGTGCTAATTTTCCATGAATTTGACACAAAAATGATTTATGCAAAAAGAGCTGTCCAACAAATTGTAAAACAAAATGATAAATTTTGCACATGTTTATTTTACACAGACAGGTAGAGGAGTCAATGGACATGAAAACGCTCTATAAATAGAATAAATAGTGTGTCATGCCATGTCAAAATTTAATGAACAAAAATTTCCATATGCTTCAAAAGTTCAACATCATCAAATCTTCATCATCATATTTCTCTCACTGCACTGCAATCATGCTTACATTTACGAATATTCTTTAAAAACAGCAACACAATACCAAAATCACACTTTTCCAATTTTATATACAAATTGCAAATGAAGTTTTCCCTTTCAAGAAAAAAAGAATGTCATATAAAACCGCAATGTTATTTGAACCCACATCTCTTTACATCATTTGACTTTCGCCCTCACTTTTTCACCATGTCTATTTTCCTGTTTTACTTTCTTGTTTCAAATAAAAAATGCTAAACTTCCAAATACATATACAATATATTTTTACCCTCTATCACAAAAGCCGAGCCATCAAGATAAACAAGACTAGTTTTTTGCCGTAGAAGAAAAAAAAACAACTAAATATTTTCAAGAGTATCAAAGAAAAAAACAAGTAGACTGCGAGAGAGAGAGAAACAGTATCAATCCATGCCAATGTAGAAAAATACAAGTGAAATTTGTACATCTTCTTGTCTTCTTGTTTTTTTCTTTCTTTTGAATATCCACTTCCAACCAGCCAGGATCCCAAAGAGAAAGTAGTGTAAAGAAGAAAAAAACTTTTGAATAAACGCACATCCTCTCTCCTTAGCAATGTTTCTGGTGACATAGGTATTTCTACATTATCAAAAAGAGTGATGCATTTCCATCATCCTTTCCAGAGAGAGATGCTCTCTCCTTTTTCGCCACAAAGAACATTATCTATCTCCTTGTTTTCCATACGTCATCTTTCTTTCTTTCTAGATCACACATACAAATACATATACAAACAAAAAAATATAAATATATTCTACTTTTTCCTTGGTGTATGTATATGTGGTTTGGTTTATATTGGAATATTGAAAATACTTGTTATTCTTCTTTTGAAAAAACATGGATGGATGGCATGGCATGGCATGACATCCTTCTTTTATTCCTTACTTCAGTTCTCTGTATGGTTATCCTTCATTTCATTTTCTCTGTTTGAAATTTTAGAAGAAAAAACGAAAGTAGAGTGAACCCACAAAAATGCTCTCTGGTTTATCTCACCATTTTATATGCTATTGTGTGTGTGTTTGAATGTAAGATGTTCTTAACTTCTTTTTTGGAGTAAAAAGGGAAAATAAGTAGGTAGGTGTTTTTTATGTAGTTTTGTATTGGTCCTTTTATGTTGCATTTTACTGCTTAGTGTGTATATAGAGTCTATACACATAACTGGATTTTAAACAGAAGAAGAAAACACGTATGTGTAATGTACAAGGTAAGGTAACAGTTTTCAAAATAAAAAAGAGTGTAAAATGGGGAGACAGGAGATCTGGTAGATTTTTTCTCCACACTTTCTCGGTTTTTTAAGAGTGAAAGGAAAACTGTGAGGTTTTTTAGTTTACAGCAGTTGCTATGATGCTTGTATGTACAAGACAAGATGCATTTACAGATGTGTTTTGTCTGTGAGCTTCACGTATAACTTTGGTCACAAAAGAATTGAATGATGTGTGGAAGTGTGGAGAAAATAAGGAGGAGACGAGGACCCCAATGTGCTGTACGCAAACATTGACAATAAAGATGAATTTCCCGTTTCGGTTTCAAGAGATCCGATTTATGTGTACTTTCACTAGTCACCAGTCACCATGTCTCCAGTGCAATGCCTTTTCTTATAAATTTACCTAGTCAGTCGAGTCAAGCCACAACCCAAGCCACACACTTTCAACGTGTTTTTATAAGTACGCTCATGATTCAAAAGAAGATGATGATAAATATCTAAATATGAAGATGAAGTGTGTGGTGGTAAATGGTATACATGTATGATGTGCTGTGTGAGTTTATGGCTATTTTTTATGTGCGAATTTTTTCGCTGTTAAGTTGGAAATGAAAAAGGATTCGACTGGTTTTCTTCATTACTTTTTTTATTACGGTACCATCGGTTATGTGAAAGGTTCAGGGGGAAATTGCATGAAAGAAAGCAATTTAGGTTAAAGCTCCAAGTTAAATGTATGATGTAATGGTGGCGATGGGTGATGATGATTTTATGACATGACATGGAAATCAATGGATGGAATCACTGCGAGTCTGGTAAACGAGTGAAAATGTGAAGAAAGGAGAGAAGAAAAGTTTTATTTTCGGATCAAAATTGTTTTTAAAGCAATTAAATGCAGAGAGAGGTAGAAATTGACAGATTTCCTTGACATGACTGACCATGACCACAGTGTCAGGGCAGAATATATAATGGAATGAGAATGTGGAGGAGAAAGGCTTTGAGTAAAGTAAGATTTTTCGGATGGCAGGGTAGGTCAGGAAGTTAAAGATTTCACCAAGGTGGAAATCTGTGTGGGTTTTGAGAAAATAGTGCCTTGTGGCTTTAGAGCTAACTAGAAGCATATTGGCATTCCTTTTTTCGAGCCTTTTTTGGATTTTGAGGTTTTTGTGGAATGTTTGGTTGGGTTGGGAAGGAGGTGCCTGGTTTGGTAAATGGAGTAGAAAATGATATATCTTTCGTTTTTCATTTTTTAAAACTAATAGTTGTCTGTTTTTTCTTCTATTTTTTACAGGAGTGTATCCCTCACCACAAGCAGCCCCTCTTGTTAGTCAGCGTCAATCAAGAATTCCCTCCCAACAGGTTATAGTTCCAGGCGGATTTCAGCCTCATCAGCTATACGCCAATCAATTTCCCAATCTACGCGGTGGTGGTTTAGATCATGCCAATAGCAATGGGAGACTACTCCAGTCCCCAATCTCAATCCAAAACCAGCAATTTTCCTTTATCCCAACTCGAGGAGATCCTTTTGCTCGGGGCCAATTACCAGTTGGTGGTAGTAATCTCAGAGCATTGGCTCCAACTTCCGCATCCTTCCCATCATCATCCGTTGTGAAGCCAACGTCTAGTCGTTCCTTGTCGCCAAATTTTGTTGAGATTATTTCTCCAAGTCCACAACGACTTATTACCAGCAACAGAGTGATTGGAGGCGCCTCCTCTACTGGCCAAAATCAAGCTTCAGCTTCCAACAACCAACAGCTTTCAGGGAATGATAGGAGCAGCCATCAAGCAGCAGATGTTCAATACGAGTACTACGACGAGAATGATGGAGATGTGCTTTATCAATATGGCAATGATTTCAATGAACCTTCAAACAATTCACCTTCATCATCATCCGCCGGAGGAAACTCTAGACAATCTGGACAATTTTTCCAAGAAGTCTCCTCTCAGCAAAATAAACAGTTGAAGAATAACCAGAGAAACCCAACTTCTGCTTCCACATCTTCCAAAAGAGATTCCACAAGATATGCACCAGCATCATCCTCTACCAAGCCAACACAAGGGTCTAACCAACAGTTATCTTCTAGTAAATCTGTCATTCCAAGTGGCACATCTAACAGATTATTTCGCCCCAACCGACCATCTCCTTTCTCCTCTTCAGCAGCTGGAGCTTCCTCAACATCAGCCCAAGCCTCCCGGGAAACTCCTTCATCATCTTTTATTCCCTTAATTGACGAGAATGAAGAGCCAGAACAAGGACTCGCATTAAATGGCCGTAGTGTACAATCAACAAGCCACCGAGGAAATAGTCTGTCATCTGCTGGCGTTAGACCACCATCCTCGTTCCTCAGATCATCCACAACTGCTGCTCCCCCAACACCATCAGCCTCGTCGTCTGTCAATTCATCCAATTCCACAAACTCTCGTGTCCGAGGATTCTACTCGAGAACACAGCAATCTAAACAAGGTGGAGAAAGAAATTCAACTTCAGTTTCCAACAGACGACCAGCTGTCATTCGAGGTGGAAATTCCAACTCTTCCACAAATAATAGATTTGGTGGCAATGCTTCCGCCGCCACACTACCATCCCGAGCACCCATAATCATTCGACCAAGAAACCTGACAAGAAGTCGACCAAACACAAGATCCAACAAGAAAGGAGATCCCATAACTTCTTCTTCAACTTATAGACCTGATCCGAATTTAGATCAGACTGGAAGTAGCAGTGAAAAATCCAGTATTCCCGGAAACTCTCTGCCGTCAGTAGAGGATTACACGGTTGAGTATGTAGAGTATCCCTTCAACAATGATGACAACTCATCTGTAGTCGAGTACTATGAAGTGAGTGAGGAGACTGCTCAAGCATTACTGCAAAGGGCAAAAGCTAAGGCTCACCAGCGAAAATCTCTGGATCACTCGCTTAAACAATCCAACAACAAGACTAGCAGCACCAGTACCAGTAGCAGAAGTAGTTCCAGCAGTCGTTCCAATAATAATACTAACAGTAACGAAACAGCCACAAAGGTAACTGTCTCCGTTTCCGCAAAGTCCAGCTACAGCAGTACCTCAACAACCAGCACAACTTCCACCACGCCATCCCCACCATCACCATCCGGTGGAGAAGTTTCATCCTCCGAAGAAAATACTTCTGACCAAGTTGATCCTGATGGTGAAGTGGTAATCTCTGTTGCCACAACCAAAAGTGTCAGTGGAAAGTCGAAAGATGTGACACAGCCACCTAAACAATTGGCCACTGCCACTCCTCGGGTTACTTTCAGTCGTGCGACGGGCTCCTCTTTTGTTGTAGCTTCGGTACAAACTAGTCGAAGTGTGGGGAAGGCTCATGGTCATGAAGGAAGAACGAGTAAAACAATTCATGGAACTGTGGAAGGTCTCAAGGACAATATGCCTTCAGGGGCGGAAACTGCTCCAGAATATTATGAAGAGGAATACACTTATCCTGATAACTACCCAGTGTTAAATAATGATGCTGGATCTTTAATTAGGGATCATGAGGACGATGAGCAGCAGCTAAATCAAGATCATTATAATCCCCATGAGTACTCCCATGAAGTGAGCATTCCACCATCCGTTGTCACCCCAACGAAAAGTGTTATCCTTCAGTCGTCATCACCAGATTATGAGAATGGTGTGGTTGCACCATCCTCCGCCTCATCCACTGGTGCCGATTCTTCATCCAACCAGGAAGCATCAATTAAGTCCGCTGGTGTAAATGACGATGAGCATTATGATGACGATAGTGGGAGTCATGCGCCCCATCATAAATTACCATCAAAGACTGGGGATATTCCATTAAAACATTTTGAAACTTTGGTTGATGACGTGAGTGAGCTTGAGGTTGACCATCCTTTAAGACCTGTGAATCAAGGTGACTTGTCCGGATCTGCTCCGGTCGATGACGAAGCGTCATATCATTCCGCTGCCATTCTACCATCATTCCCAACTTTAACGACAACATCTTCTCCAGTTTTTACCACAACAGAGAAGCCACCACGTAAAGACCCAACCAGCATTTTCTCAAGTATTCGCTTTGCTGAGGTGTCCCCCAACTTTTTACCTCCAGGTTTCAAGCTCCCTTCATCAGAAGCCTCCTCATCACCAGAACTTTCCAGCAGCTCTGAAGCATCTACAACTACAACCACTACATCTAGTAGCACAACGACAACTGAAGCTACTCCAACTCAAGGAAACAAAGCACTAGGTATCCAGTTCCAGGAAATCGATGTAGCTTCTCTGCTACCCAAAGGATATAAGCCTAGACCTACCGTGGCAAGACCAACGAGTCCTCCAACTTCCACAACAGAGGAACCACCACCATCATCAACAGTAAAGGTGGATCCTTTGGCCATCATTAAAAACATTCAATTTAAGGAAATCGCTATTCCAGGATTAATTCCAAAAGATTACAAACCCACGCAAATCCCAGAAAAGAAAGAAGAGGAAGAAAAAGAGCCAAATATCACATCATCAATTGCCGGAATCAGATTTGAAACACCATCTCATTTACTTCCTAGTGGATTCAAACCACCAGTACCCTCACCTCTTGTTCCAATCAAATTTGAAACCCCATCCAATTTACTACCAAAAGGATACAAACCACCTCCAGCAGCTGTTGCTGTTGAACCAGTTGAATTTCAAATTCCAGCTCATCTCCTCCCTCCTGGTTACAAACCACCTTCACCTGCCTCAACCCAGGCTACCATTTCAAGCACAACTCCCCCACCACCTGTTAACGTACCAACAACTAAGAAAGCAGGTGGTCTTGTATTTCCCACAAAATCGGGTGGATTCCGCATCACCCGTCCTACCTCAACTCAGGCACCAACTGGCGACACTCCGGAACCTCCATCTGTTCGAATTGCTACTGGATGGCCAACCAGGAAAACTACTGAATTTACAGGGTGGCCAACCTCCCCAACAACACCAATGCCATCAACAACACCCACAACAACTACAACAACGACGGAGAGACCCACCACAACTACACCAACAACTACTACAACAACGCCAGAACCGAAACGCCATCCACCCGGCACTTGTGCTCATGGTATTTGCAGGATGGAAGCTACGATAAGAATTGTTGGTGGAGTTAAATGGGTTCCCGAGTTCCAGGATGTAAACACTGATGAATACAAAAACTTAGAAACAATTATCAAACGAGAGGTTTGTTTAATGAGTATACTTTATAACAACCGGGAGTTGACCACTTTGTTTTTAAAAAAAATTCTAAACTGGGTTCTTGTTTTATGTTTGTGTAGTTGGATGGAGCTTACCGAGCCAGTCGCATGGCGCCATATTACAGAAAAGTGGAAATCGAAGGATTTAAGTAAGTTATACTCTTAGAAAATGGTCTAAATCTAGTTTATAATTTGCAAGTGCTTTCACAAAAATAAAAGCGTTTTCATGCGTCATACACATAAAAAGCTATGCATCTTTTTTTGTATGAAGACAAGCGTATCTATCCTAAAAATGTCCCGAGGGTAGGTATAATTCTGTTTGACAACTCAATTATCTTGAAAGAGCTTTTAGTAAGATAGCTCAATACTTTTAGCCGAAAAGTCGTTCTTGGAAGAAAGCAAGAAAATGGTGCTTCTGCTTATATTTATTTTCTTTGCATGTGCAATGTACATTAGTCTATGGAAAAAGCAAAAAAGAAACGCTCTATCTATGTAGTGTAGACCTAGGCGAAACCCAAGTTTAATTAACTTTTCTCTTGTTTATTATCATTATATTGAGTGAAAGAGGGAGAGCTACTGGTTTTGAAGAAAATAAGGAATAAACGATCGTTTAATTAGATGTTCGAAAGTAATGACATCAAAGCAAGCATAGTTCATTTTGTAAAGTAATTATATAGTGGACAACTTTTTTGTGACGTAGGAAAAATAACACTTGCAATAAATTGCTTATCTAAAATTTTATCAAGTTATTTTTTCTTGGAGACAACCCAAAATCTTAATTATGCCTTATTTACATGAGATTAAATGATTTTTTTTCTGTGTTAATTTTAGCCGAGGAAGTGTTATCGTCGATTACTTCTTGTTACTTGATGGGATTGACAGAGACTTGTCAACAGACACTGTTCGAGGACAGTTCCACAAGTCACTGTTCGACTCTGCAGATGAGCCATATTACGATGAAGGCGACTCGGACCAACTTGTATCCAACGGACGACTTCGTTTTGGTCGTTACACTATTGATCCACGTTACACCGATTTTAAGGGTAAATTGAGACTCCACTTAGACAATGTGATAAATGACATTGTCAAGGCTGGTGGTGAAATATGGGTAATAAAGGAATAGATTTTAATCATTTTATATTCTCTTTCTTAGTTGTCAACATAACCAAGGATAGTGGATCCCTAGCCCAAGAGCCCTTAATTCCACAATGGGGCATTGCCGTCATAGTCATCGGATTAGCCTCTCTACTCTTCGTCATCATCTTTGGAGTCACAGTCGTAATGCTTTCATTCGCATTCCATTTTAAATGATCTTCATATATATTCATATGTGTATTGAGGTATAGCTTTTAACATTGCTGTTTTATTTGCGTCGTGTATTTTCGCAGTTGGTAAACCGACACAAGAACTCGAAGAAGAAGAATGCCGTCTCTCTGACCCAGGAAATGTTGAGTGAATTCAACAAGAGCCACATGGGTAGCGGAGCAGGTGGGCTTGACAACTACGGAGCCGATGATCTCTACAATATGGATGATGTATGGAATGATAAGCAGATGGATAAAACATTTGATAGAAAACCGACTAAAGTGCGTGTACAAAACAAGAATTCATACACTAAAGTCATATTGAGCAATTCTAATTGATTTATATTACTATATTTTATTGCAGAGGTCTCAAGGCTCGGGCAAGGGCTCTGCAAACTACAATATTTACGACAGCTGGAAGACTGAATGGAATGGCTACTATTACAATGGCAATTACTATGGAGATAGTGGCTACGCTCCAAGTCGTCGTAGATCAGACTATGATACTAACTTTTAATTGTAACAAAAAATGTTTAACATGTTTTTACACGCGCACAAAATAATTGCTTTGTTTTGTTATTTTTGAAAAAAAAGTTATGAACTAAGCCATTTTTGTACATCATGCTTTGTATGTCATGATTCATGATGACATGACTTTCATGGCTTAAAATTTAACTTTTTATCGACTGGTAAAAAGCACACATTACTATTTTAAACTTGAATATAAATATACTTAAATATTAGATAAGCAACTGTATAGTCATAAAAAAATTGTAAATTTTCCTCCTAGTGTATTTTGTAGATGCATACAAACCAGATATACTCTCAATAGCACACTCCCAACACCCAATAAACCGGCAACGGTAATCCTCCCTTTAAAAAACCCGATATTTTAATAATCGTCTCGAAATTTTAAACTGAAGATAATTGCCCACGAACCAATTATATTGTTAAATTATATACATATGTAATTATGATAACTTTTGATTATATTACATTGCATTGTTATTTACTGTATAAAAAACCAATTATGTAAGCGATTTTAAACAAATGTTGCGCAGCATCACGGATTATTTTTTATTCCCAAGTCGTCCGCTAATTCTGCATATCACACAATTTTGGGAGGAAAAAAATGTCCGTTTTTTTCAGGAACATTTGTTTGAGTCAATTTTTACAACTCTTCATGAGCCAAACGTCGTGGTATGAAAAATATATAATAATGATATGATTAAGATACATGCAGTTGTGGAAACAAAAGGAAAGATCGCCGATGATCAGTTTTTTATGTAGCAGTTGTTCGTTTGTAAATTAGATGATGAGGTAAACGTGCGATATTCTAGTCAATTCTTTGAAGAAAAAAACAGCCTAAATATGCTTACTGTGTACTTTTTTTCGTGTGTGTTTTCCAACTCTGTATCTTGAATAGAACTGAGTATAAATATAAATATGTATTATTATGTATTTTTTATTTGTTTTTAACAAAGTAAAGTGTATGTACTTAAAGAAAAGGAAACTTACAACTTAGGAATCTTTTTTATGTTTTTATTATTGTCATTGCCAATAATACTTAGAAAAAAATGGATTCTTTAATGATTCAATATTATTATTAATATTTGTAAAAAAATGAAATACAAGGTGACAAATATCCTGAAATACTTGATTTTGAAGTGACAATTTTGTGAAAAGGAAAAAAAATTGTTGCTTACATCAAAAAAATACTTATATAAAAAATGCATCTTACTATTAAAAAATTAGCATTAAGAGAAACATTACAATGCTATGAAATGGTGAACAAAAAATCATTAAAAAATATTTGCTGTAATATTTTAAATTGTGGCAATCAAAATCTTGTGACGATAACCAAGAAATATTGTAAAACTCAATATAATACTTAAATAATAAACTCATTCTTCAACTCTGTGTTAAACGAATACATTCAGAGATAAATGTATGTGTTATTTTTTCAATTATCAAATAATTGTATAGCATATCTCAGTAACATCATACTTACTACTAATTGACAACAACAACTTAATTGACATTCATATATATGTCAAACTACACTGGAATCACCGGAAGAGAAAAATTAACTAACATTTTAACTTACATTTAATTCATAGAAAATGAATTTCAAAAAAAATCTACTATCCAATTATCTATAGACTATTACATTTTATAGATATATTTTATTTACTCGGGCTCATTGTTTGACGATACCTTTTAAAGGTAGTAAGGAAGATGCCGTAAATCTTCTTTGCAAGTCTGCCTAATAGACTCGCCCGTAATGTACGCCAATTTATGAGCATTTTGACACACAGAAGGCACCGACACGGATCCCGTCCAGTTGTAATAGTTGTGACACAATTTGAACCTGACGAAAGTGCAATAGAAAATAAAATAATTACTTGTCATACCACCACACTGACAGAAGTTGCTTTCGTAAAACTTCCACAATATCAAAAAGGACTTACGAAAATGTTTGGAGTTGTGCCGGAGTTAATTTGTTGTCGTCATAAATGACGTTGTAGCTTGTTGGACTAACAGTTCCCTGATTACCGCCTGTCTGAGAGACGAGGAAGAAATCATACCTGAAAAAATATAGAAAGAAACAAAGCCATGTGTAAACATTTTTGTACAATGAAATTTATTCTAAGAATGATATTCCAGCTATTACCTGTAGTGCAGGGTTACCACGTCATCAACAACCGTTCCGGATGGAGGGTTTCCGTAAGAATCTCTGCCAAGGTCTACCATGAACCGAGTGTTGATTCGTTTGGATACAATGATGTAAGTGAGTTCTGGCAATTCCACGACATTTTTTGTTTTGCAGATTCTTTGGATTGCTTCCTATTATGGCAATAAAATTTAAAAAAAAACATGTATGCATGTATAGAATCAATATTTTCTTGAAAAATTGAGTTGCGTTTCGATAACTTACTAAAGCCGACTGCACTTCCAGTTCAAAGACAATGTCCACTTGACCATCGCCAACACCATCGCGATAAAAAAATATTTTTGCGGGTAGACAGCCATTCACCTTGTAAAACTCCTCCAGGCACTCTGCAAATAAATGAGTACAATTATAGAAAGTACTAAAATTTGTGAGTGTCTCGTTGAAAGAAAGTAAAAATCAAAAATTACTTGTAATTGGTTCGCCCATATTTGAGGATATCTCTTCCCGATGTTCTTTATGCCGAAAAACGAAACTGCAACTTTTTGACAATTGGGGGTTTGTTGTCGCCACAATAGCTCCATAACTGACGCCATCAGTTTTTCCAGCATGATAAACGTCAAAGCCCATAACGCAGATATTTTTCTGAAAAACAACAGTAAAAAACAAAAAATATTACTGTTAATGTATTTTTACTTTTTTCGAAAAAATTATTATAAGTAGATGATTTTTTAAAACTTACCTTTTCCAAAGGGTTTTTAATAATCCAAGGAACACCTCCAATTTTACAGCATAATTGGACACCAATCTTGGTAACAATCGACATGTTTGGCTGGCCAGTACGATTATCCTTCACATTTTTTGGGAGGCAACACTGGGATGGAACTATACAACAAAAATTTTTGGATTTAAAAAAACATTCAATGTAAAAAATTCAATAACTGTACCAGTGCAAACTTACTTCCCCATTTTTTAGTCAACTGCTGCTTCAAAAGTGAGTACAACTCAGGCTTATTGTTGGGCAGAATTATGAAGACCAACGACAACTTGCCCTGTCCATCAGTAATCGCTTTTTCAACTTGGTTTAAGTATGCTGATCCAGTAAAATCGGGTACGATGTACCTTTAAAAAAGCAATCAATCATTCATGTAAACAATCATCTTCATGATTTAATGCATATTTAGCTTCATAAGTAATTTATGTAATGAGCAGGGTCTTTTTTTAAATCACATACTTTTTTGGCTGGCCAACTAAAAATCCCATTGATTTGCAAACCTGGGACAGTTTACCAAGAAATTGACCAACATCCGGTTCCTGTCTTTTCTGTACCACCAGGACCCAATCTTTGAGCTCCTTTGGATCATGAAGCTTAGCTGAAATTAAAAATATATATATGTAGATTAAAATAAAACAATGCACTGATATCATTTTTTTTAGGAAAATAAAAGTTACCTCGGAAATTAAGAGCACGAGAAAAGTCAAGATATGGAAAAGTTTTCCCTTGTTGCTCAATCAGCTCCTCCTTCAGCTTCTTTCCTGGGACGCGAACCAACTTGGAACTATTCAAATGAATGTTCCATCTTTTCATTTCTTCGGTAATCTAAAAATTAATTAAAATTAAAAAGAGTAAAAAACAATTTGAACTATGCACATTTAAAATTTATTTGTAAAGCATATTATTTAGTAGACCTTACCGAAGTATTCTCACGCAACCGGTTCAAAAAAGTTTCACTCGTCCTCACGCGATCCGTTGGCGTCACGTGCGCGATTCTCCCAATGTCCTTCATCAAAGTAAAGTTATTCCTCATTGCATCCGTTAACCCAGTCAGCACACACGTTTCCGGGACCAATTTCACCAGCTTAAAAATTCCCCTCCTCTTTTCCCTCTCCTTTTGAGCCACCAACAGCAAGGGTTGCTTATCATTCCTAATCTCTATACCATACTTGGTTCTATAATATGTCATGTAGTCCATTTCAGAGCCATCCTTACAGGGAAACTTGTCTGTAGGCTTTTCATCCCACAAAATCTCTTTAATCGGATAAGTATGATTGTTATACTGCGTCATCACAATTCGCCCCTCCACCTCCCCCGCAATCCATTTCCTTTTAGCTTCCTCTGAACTGTCTCGTCCACTGTAGCTTTGTCTGGCGTCGTTCATCACCTCCAACGTATTCTTCGTCCTCACCACTTTATTCACAATTTCCAGATTGAGCAACAACCGATGTTCGAAAAATCTCAGGGATGTTGCAAAGCCAGGCCACACTTCCAAAGAATGCTGTGTCTGTGACACCTTCATGTTTTCATCGTAATATCTTCGCCCCATTTCCACCAGTCTCAAATGATCCAAGCATTTTCGCACAAAAATGTTGTAGATTTGAAAGCAAGCTGGTTCTTTCCGATCCACGGCCTTGTGGCAATCTATTGTAATTTTAACTCTTCCATCAGTCCTTCTGTCAACTGTGTCAAAGGACACTGGCAAATTTGGAATTTCCTGGACCATAAACAACATAAAGCCGTCGAAAAGATAAGAGTGTCCAAGCTCGGCTGCAATAGATCGGAATATCCCTTTCCGTTGGGCAGTTAGCTCAACTTCCAGTGGTGGCTCGAAGGTGACCATATACTGATGCAAGGACCAGTCTGATGAGACCTCAACATCAAAATAGTTTGTCACCAGATTCAGATCTACAGAGTTGGACGGTACTGACTGCTTAACCTTTTCTTCTAACCATTCAGGTTTGGTTTTTTTGAAGGAATATTTTATTGGCACATTTGAGGTGGAGGGCGATGGTGTTGCTGGCTTTCGGGTGGAAGTGGAATCCCCTTCAATCGTCAGTTGTTCCATTGCGCCAACCTGAGATGTTGCTTCTACTTCTTGAGGTGCTGAGGTGACTGGAGGTTCAGTTTGGGGAGCCGGAGTGATTGTTGGAGGAGGTAAGGATGTAGGCTCAGTTTGAGGTGTAGTGGTGCTTGTTGGTGGAGGTGGGGCTGTAGGCTCAGTTTGGGGAGTGGGAGTAGGCGATGTTGGGGTAGCTGAGGTTGAGGTCTCCACGTCTTGGGGTGACTCGGCTGCTGCTGCTGGTGGAGCTCTTGCTCTACCTCTTGCCCTTCCCCGAACTGGTGGAGGCTTTCCTGATTCCATTTTTTTCTCAACTTGCCCCAAACGTTCAAGGATTAAAGAGAGAGGTTTTCGAATGAATGAAACAAATCAGATTTGTAAAAAGGAATAGTTTTTTCCACAACTTGGGAGTGATTTGAAAGATTTTTTATCGATTTTTTTGTCACTTATTTGAAATAAAAAATGATGATAGAGAGGGGATCAAAAAGGAAACACCTTTACTCTTTCAAGCTTCTAGTCCAAATGATTCTGAAAAGCTTTCGGCGTTGCATGGCTTTCATATATAAATGGGGAATGGGAAAGGAAGCAAGGTAAGTTGGCAGAGCAATGACGAAGTTGATTGGTTATTAAAATTATTTTCCGGAGGTAATATGCAAAAATGAAAGAAAAAACTGCGCAGTTACAATTACAATTTTTTTGAGAAAAGCGACAACCAAGAAAATTAAGCCTATTAAAAAATATTTTTATCAAGCAAAAAAGACGGCGGACGGGATCCAGTCCAGGTGCAAAGCAGACAGGAACCGAGATGTGAGAAAGTGTTTGCATTTTTTGGCAATCAAAAATATTTTTGTTTAGATTTACCTTCAGCCTTTAAAACATCTAAAGCTTTTAGATATGCATAGGGATGATAGTGAGCCGCCAGTGGAGGAACTTTCCAATGGTCCGGTTGACGGTGATAACAATTAAGATGCATATTAAATCGGTTATTTGTGTCGCCGTAGCCTTTTGCAATTAAAAGTAAAAACGAATTGAACATTTAGGCTGTATCTTTAAAAAAGATTTTATACAAGCTAATATGTTGCGTTGAAGAAAGAAATCAGTTATCTGTTAAAGATACTTCATTATCCTTGGAATTAAGACGAAAAATGAAACTTTTACTTTTTTATTGTAAACTAGGTTTACTTGATTAAAACCTAAGTGAATACTATTTGTGCATGTAAAATGGAAGACTCAAATACTGCAGTCCTATTTATTCTCTTCAATGTAATAGTAAAAAGTATTAATGCATGCAGAATATTGCAAATTAAAAAAAGAGCATTCATGAGTGTATTTTTTATCCTGCTTCCCATTTTTATCATCCGTCACTCGTCGGGTGAATGAGCTTCTTTTTGTCGATATCCAAAAAAATGCTAATGCTTTTCTAATATCCACTCCTGCAATCATTTCTTCTTCTTTGGCTCATCTCTGTCCGAGACCATTTTTTGTTGAATGTGCAGAGATAAATTTCTTCTCAAGGACATTACCATTTGATCCTAATTTGGATATTTTTTTTACATGGAAATATAGAATGGCGACAGTTTAGACAATCTTATCATTTAAGTACATCTTTTACACAGGCCAGGCGACTACTAAACTTGACTACCGTAAATTGCCTGCAATAATATCCATGTTTACAAGCATCCCATGAAAATCTATTCATTTACCGACTAAATATTTTTCATGAAAAAATTGTGTGAATGCTTTAAAAAGCTTAGCTTCACAAAAAATCTAAGAAAACCATACCAAACATCAAATCCTTGCACTTTATGTGCACTTTCATCGTTTTAATTGTTAACAATAAAAAAATTGCACCAAAAAAGCACAAAACAACATAATGACTTACACAACTATATAATATGTGGGAAAATTGCTATTTTTATTACTGTACCCAACACGTGGTGGCCTACCAGTACCACCTTACCTCGGCACTTGGCATGGCCATTTTATTTTTCCAGGAACGCTCAACATTTTATGTAAGCCATGCAATATGATATCACAATCACGATGATCACTGCGCTTTACCGGCATCAGCATCACCGGTGGCTCTGGTGATATTCTGCACTCTTGCTTCGCTTTTAGTTTGTTTTGTACCTTGCACTTTGCACCACTGCACTACTCCAATTCTCCCACTTATGTAATAATACTCCTTTGTCTTCATTTTGAGCCAATGACCCCATTTTTTCACGGTCATCATAAATATCAATATCATAAACAAAGCATGCTATTTATTATGACTACGACATTTAATTATATAATAAATAAATTATTATAAAATTTTAAAATCACTGCATTCATATATACGCATGTAAATCATTTATATGCTATCAATATACATGTACTTTTTAAGTAATTTTCTTGCCCATGTTACTTTTTCATAATTAAATCATGCTTCGAAATTACATAGTTCAGTTGAGATTTGTTAAAAGTTGTAAAAAAATCCAATGGAATTTTGGCCTTAGTGGTTGGTAGACCGAGCCCGAGCACGACCACCGACCTGCTGCCACTGCTGCTGTTTGTGTATCCGTGCGTCCGGTTTAATAAAAAAGATATATTTATGCCTACTTGGTGCATACATACCTTCACATCATCTGTGAAAATCACAGACTGTGATGCTCTTTTTTTTTGCTGCTGCACATTCTTTTGCGGTCAGGATGAACGACGGGGCGATTCTTGTTGATAAGGG
>JAQFXM010002213.1:0-26065 GCA_034693345.1 Entomobrya multifasciata
ACATAAGTAAAGGTACACATGCATAAGTTTATATTGTAGTAACTGTATATTATATTGACTACGTGTAGGTGTGACTTTTGAGGTTTTATGTGGAACTGTAAGTAATTGTTAAAAATAATTCTTTTGAGTAAAAAATAAATTGTTGTACATCACCAAATATAATTGTAGTACAATTTTTGTAAGTACTCCACCAATAAAATACTTATACAGAATTATGCACTCATAAATAAGTAGGTATATGGATTAATGTATGCATACAATCTCGCCAATTTCTAATTACTTTTTCATTTACATGTAAAAACAATCAGTAAAATAGTTTAATTTCCAAGTTTTTTGAAAGTAAAGATATAACAAAACGAGCAGAAATTGAAAACTTAAGGTTTCATGCAATGGGATAATCAGCCAAACTGAAATTTTCTCATTCAGCTATTCAGCTACTGGTATATCAAATAAAATACTAGTATTTAACTGTTAAATATGACAGGCATTCATGCGTCCCGTTATATTATTCACAGAATATTAGTATATGCATTATATTTTGTGTTGGCCGAAAACATGCTTAAATTACTCAAATATTTCCAAGCCTAATGTAACTCAGATCTGCAGCGGCTGAATGCTTTATGCTTTTGTGCCGTTTAGATAGATTGATATATGAACAAATGAACATAGACCTGTGTACTTTATCCAAATTTGGTATTTTTATCAAGTTAATACTTTTTAATTTAGTAAGCGCATATAATTATCTTGAAAGAAAATATATAGCCCATTTTTTACATAATGTATGAACTTTTGTCAAGTTTAAGGTCGTATTCCTACACGTTTAAGTCGAATGTATTTGTAGGCTCAATATTTTGCCAGATCTTCAAACTCACAACGCATAATAATAATTAAATTACCTTTTAAAATAATTCTAATTGCTACATCGATCACAGCACCTCTAATTTTTCTAGGGCTTATATTTAATATACGTTGTGCAAGATTGCAAGCTTCCGCGACAAATTGATTAGACACGTAACTAAATTAGCTTTAAAAATTCAGAAGTCAACGCATAGAACTAGAATTTAGTAAACGTTATAGAGACACATGCAACAAAAAATCTAAAACTAACGATAAATCTAAATACTTTAAGATTACATTAGGACGAAGTAAAAATTACTAATCTTACTTTCATTGATGTCGTATGTATGTATTCGACTAAAGTTCAAAGTTCATGTAAAACCTATTATTTGCATAATTTTGCATCGTCCGTTGCAGAAACGTCTACATCACTAAAATGTCATACAAGCGACAAAGTAAAATGAATGGCACCATACATTCTTCATGGTCACAATATAATCCCAATTACATGTAACCAAATTTCTTTCTCTTATCCGACAATTCAGTACTGAACACGATTTTTTCAACTTGCATACAATTGTCGGCAATTTGTGCCCAGTGGTTGGTAAGTCCATCTTAGCCAAAGACCTTTATATAGAATCACGTTTTAAAAGATAACATTTTCGAAGACGAATGACAATGCTTTTTATTGCATTGGACATTGGTGGTAAATCAAACATTGAACAAAGGTTAGAAAAAAATTTTCTAGTGTGACAACAGCAAAACGTAGTGTTCATTTCCACATGCTACAATTCACATAATATTATTATTTACATACGCGTATATGTCTTCACGACTTCTTTCCTTATTTGGAATGTTAGTTGGTTGAATGAGAGAATAAGACAATCCAATGTCAAAACCAAAAAGACACAAGATATTATAATAGATGTACTTCATTCTGTCTGCATATATACCTTGTTATATGTTAGCACATTTTTTTCTTATGTTTCGGCTTTTTATGCAACTTATCCATTCAACTATTTAGAAGTAAGTAGGTCGTTAAGTTAAAGTTTTCAGCTACTCGCTAAAAAAATTTGCTGACTGTTAGGCCCTTATTCTTCGTTTGGAGTTAATGGTGTATGATTGATTGACAGAGAGATGTTTCGTAAATTATCATTTAATTTAAGTTTACGATTATTGCATGGAAGTATTGTCTTTTTTGTTTGAAAATGAAACTGCTGAAATCACTTTTCCTTGCAATGATACAAACATACATATTACCATATTAGAGTCTTTATGTAATGCAATCAAAGTATCCTGAATTCTACCAGATACCTTGTACTTTTAGTTTATTGACTCAGGGCAAGTGCCTTTTTCAGAAAAATGAGAATTTGCACAAAAAGATTTCAGTTTGTATTCATACTGTGATGCACATATATTTTCTAATGTGTCTAGTCGGTAGTGTCCATTCATAAAGTCTCTTTTCACAGACAACAAGAGGTCATCTTCTTGTCGTCATCAATAAAATGGTTTATTCATATGCAAAACAAAAAATATATAAGTCAAAGTCAACAAATATTTTAGTCGTGAACTGCATTTTAAGAAGGGAAGATGTTCTCGCAAGTTTCAAATGTCTCCACTTTGCAGACAGACACTTGGATGTACATATTGTACCTATTATGTTTCATTATGGCAGCAAAGTAGCAAACGAACCGACGCTAATTTTTCATACTTATTCACCTTATTCTTCATTTAAAGGCTGACCAAATCAATCAACGTTGACAAATTGTTGTACATTGTGTCATTCCGAATTCTGACCAGAGCCAATATGAAACTTATAGTAGCTTCAATAAATGAGGTGTTAAATCAACATAATATGTCGTTGACATTGTCGAGGTTAAAAATCTTAACTTAAGATATGTATGGGTAACACACATGATGAAAAAATTACTGACACTGAGAAGAAACTTTGTTAAACAAGTATATTGCCAAACTTGCGTGAAAATTCGCAAGCTTCCTTTAAACCTGCTGACGCCTGCAAAAAAATTACGTGTTGTGTATTTTTTTAGTAAGAATTTGCAATCCAAATAGAAAGTACCTATAATCTACACGAGCACACGAGAAATGTGACCTGGGTACAAATATCTATCACATCAATATGCGCAATTTCATAATTTCCAGAAAAAACTTGTGTCCATAAAAAGATTTCCAAAAACGATGTATGTGATGGGATATGAGTTATTACTGGAGATTTGGAAAAACTGTATGAATAGTAATAGTGCTATCAGATTAAATGTTGTACTACCATTTTTATAAAGAAAAAACTGATTTGTACTTGTGTAGCTTCTCATATTTCATGTAAAGTGATTTTAATTTCTTCTTCATTCAAAAGTTAGGTATCATATTATGAGCCATAAATTAAAATACATCAGTATTGACTTTATCTCTTTATATGTATTCAATAGAGATGACATATGACGGATAAAAATGTTTTTTAGTCTCTCGACAATCTTGTACTCAGAATCAGAATACCATTTGATTTCAACAAGATCATGTTACAGTTTCGCCTGTGACTTCTTTTTGTCCTCTACCATAAAAAATAAAAATAATTACACGCAAGAAATCTGATATCGAGTTGAATAAATAATACAGACGATATGACTCTAGTGCAGTGAAGAGCATTGAAGATAATAAGGAATTAAATTTTATGGATTAGTTAAATTATGGGACAGTGTTAGAGATCTGTCCCATTATGGAAGTCATTTTCATTTTTTAAAGTATATGTCTGTACTTGACTGAGATTTTGCCATCTTCAACTTTTTAAAAAACTTGGATGATATGATATGGTATATTGGACAACAGTTGAAGTTGACAAAATCTATTGGTCTATCACCAACATAATAGCAAAAAATAGCTCAAAATGTGGGCAGGCATTTGTCAAATTCATGATTTTTTCCACTGTCATTATTTACGAAGTTGTGTACATTGAGCTATTTCATATTAGGAAGTATTTTTCACTCTTTCAGCATTCATTTATTAAGTTCACCGTTTTTTATACCGTCGACGGTCAAGTGCAAAGTAGATATTCCCAAAAAAAATTCTTGGCTGCTATTCTGCATTCATATTTTAACGACATCTTATTATGAATTTAAGCTTAACTATTTTAAAAAATTTAATCTACATCTTGTAGCAGCAAAGACCAATGCAGTACATTTCGCCTTTATAAAACGAAAGACCCGGCCGGCCATTACTTTTGACTTAAAAGGAAAGTCATATAGATACAGTTAAAATTAGTAGCTTTGCCAGAAAAATTTCCAACTTTTCATCTTTAAAAATTTATAAAACAGAAATGCTACGCTCTTGTCGTTTAACAAGATTTAACTCATTACAACAAACGCGAAATAGTAATTATTATTTATGTTTGGCTAAATATGGAACCCAATTACCTAACTTTGCGGTTTTAAAAGATGCATTTGATTGTACAAGAATATAAAAACGTCAAATCCAATTCAAGGTTTGAGTGCAAAATGCTCAAAGGAAAATCCCCTTCTAAATTGTAGGAATGATTTATGAAATTGAATTTGTCTTTGGGGCATTATAAGATTTTCGCCTGGTCACTTCAACACATCCATTTTATGGTATCGTAACGTTACATATCTAATTGTTACGTTAACTTGAATATTAAATCAAAAATAGTACCAAGTCCCCAAATTATAAAATATTTTCCTGGTTAATATTCTACAGGAAATAAATAAATTGATTATCAATCGATGAAATATTAGGTTCCTTGAAAAAATATATGCTATATGCATACATTCTTTACGCTGAAGTCGTATAAAATGTGAATTGGATGAAACAACTTCTGACTATTAAACTTTTTAAAAGGATACAGCAACATCAGCAGCAGTAGATGAAAAAATTGATGAATAATGTTATTGTATAATGGATGGACAGGGCATTTCCAAGTTTGAAGATGTTTATTACGGTGACAAGATTTCCTTTTTAGTAGCTTCTGCGATTCTTATGTAAGTAAATACGCTGTACAATGTTTAAGACATAAATTTGCCATATAACGCGACATTTTGCAGACTGCGACAATCCATGGCCATGGTCATTGTATTATGATTTGGTGCATATTATTGTACTAGTATTTTACATAAAATAAAAAATTATACTTATTATGGCTACAAATTTAATGACAATGACAAACGGTTAAATAGAAGATTTTTTTGTGTACGTCATTTCACTCCTGTTTTTGCATTTGACATATTCTTACATTATACATCAATACAAGATATACTTAATCTAGTTAAAACTTAAGATACAAGATGATCATCACTGATAAGATTTTAGCTGAGTGGATTTTAGGTAAGATTTTTTGCCGAGCCGGTAGAATATCTATGATTTTTCTGATGCAGAATACAGATTTGTGAGAAGAAAGAAACAGAAATATGATAAAACCAATGTAGAACTGATTTAGACGTATATCTTTTATTTACTTGTATCCTTCGAGAGGGAGAGCATTACCGATTTGTATTTATTTCCAGGCATATACATTAAAAAGACCATTTAAAATATATCCAGGTACGATAAACAGCTTATCACTATTTTTCGCATATTTAAAGTTCAATTAAATTCGTCTTGCACATAAAATACATAGGAATACGACACGAGAATATAACATTATATCCAAATATGGATAATCGGAATTATTCCCAATCTTGGATCATTTGTTTATCTCAAAATCGCAAAACAGGTCAGTCAGCAAAATGGAAAAAAAATTACGATGAATGTCAATATCAATAAAAACTTAATTGATTCACTTAATTCATCTGGTATCCACTTAAGGGATACTTTTTATTCATTGTCTTAATTGTATTGTGTTTGCTTCAACTTCTTACACAAAAAGTTTTACCACCATAATGTATAAAATACATTTATGGACTGTGGATAGATGTTTATATTATACGTTGTCATCAAAGTCATCAATTCTTTTTAAATCAAAACTCAAATTTTTATGGTAAAACTGAAGCCTAGACTAGCAAAATGGCTATTACATCGATTGTTTGATACAAAGGGCAATCAAAAATAAAGTCTTAGATGAAAACAGTGCATGTCATTAGCATACTAAAAGAGTTTGGTAAAACGTTGGACAGTGCTTTTAAAATAAAAGTAACAGTTTGAGTAAATATTTTCTATAATATTCTCAAATTATTATCAAAAGATTATCTTAAAATTTTGCTTCTTGTTACTTATAATTATTATTATTAATTGTCATTGTCAAACATTACGTATTGCATTATTGCTTTTTATGATATTGCACAAGACAAAAATAAATGATAAGATAAACGATCAATCATGTTATTGCTTGTAACTTTTTAGGAATCTTAAATGTTACTTGATTATTGATAGGTTTCTTTGGCCTTAAACATTTTTTACAGCTTAGAACGGTTTTATTTCATCATTGATGTCCGGTTGTGCTTATAGTATGGTGGATGAGTGGATCAAAAAATCAATATAACAAAGCTTCATAGTAGTATAGTTGTCTTTCTGTACTGAACATGCAGTCCTAAACCTAACCTAAACCTATTTTTACAATTTGAATTGGATTTATATGTCAAGCCCAATTCGAAATTTCAAAAACGAATCCAGGAGCCTAAAGGTTTTTCTCCATCTTCCATTGTGTAACTTGTCACGCGCATTGTAAATCAATTTACACCAAAACTGGTCCAATCGTTCATGAAACCATCATAACTTTAGACAACAAACCAATTAGGAACTTTTTTATGCTCAAAGTTTTTTTGTAACAAAATAGAAAATAAGGGTAAACTTAAGATAGTCAAGAAAGGGATAGTTTACACAAGTTTTCTTACTTTACGCGAAAGTAATGTCAGAAAGAACACTAGCTACATTACTTCTCGATTGCGATTTTTGGTTCACTACAATTCAGCAAAGTTGATAATATCGGATACTTATATGTAATTCAGTAAAAGAAGTAACATTTAAACTTGTCGTGTAACAATGCTCAATATAGTTTGCTTTATGCTGCTGTTTATCACTGCAAAAAATGGTAAAAAATTAACTGCCAACTTCATGCATGCATCGAAACCATCGTATTATTATATGTATGCTGTATGCTAATGTGAAATCTCAGGTAAATAGTTGTTTAGATTGGCCATTTTCCATCATGTCGTCTTCAGCACTAACGAATTACGCAAGTATGTATGCTTATGCTTGTTTATCCAAATAGTGTAAGTTCTCAGTTTGGACTTGCGTTTGTACCTGGCCGGCCACACACGCACATCTCTCTTCTTTAAAATAAGTGCTCATTAATTAATCCTATTTGGAGAAAGACGATCTCAATCTCTAAAAACGACGGAAAATTTACTAAGACATAAATATCTATGTATATGTACATATCAGGTAAGTTTTATGTTTAAAAAAATAACTTGTACTGTACGTTAATATAAGCTGAAACAGATTTAGAAGAGAAAAAAAATTGCCGATTTTAGAAATTTGGGTGGGTCTCGTCTCGTCACAAGTCACAACTTCACTTTAAACAACTAAGTTAAATCTATTTTTGACACTTCAATAATTAATTGAAGACAATTAACGAAAACTTATGTCTTTTTGTGAAGTCTTTTCCTACTGTTTGTGACAAGATTGATGGAATCAGGTTGATTTTTTATGTTGCGTGTGCTGCAGTTGTAAAATATTTTCTACTCTATTTTTATTTATTGATTTAAAGGTTTGTGATGTGTGATTTCTTTCGCAGAAAACGTTGCAATGCCGAGATGAAGCCAGATCCAGTGAGTGTCTCCGATTACAATGATGAGTAGGAGTGTGTATAGTTCGAAAACTGTGTCAGTTATTTTTTAAAACAAATTTTTTTTGAATTGGACATGGAAGTGACATAATTCGCAGTTTTAGTTCCGTTTGTGTTCTATTAGCTGTTTGTAATTATTGCTACAAAAAGTAATTGTCAAAATTTCATTTTCCACTTATCCATACCTTTTTCTCACTTTGTTAAGTTTGATTTCGGCTTGTTTTGGGGCAACGTGAAATTTTCAAGAATTACATTCGAGTAGATAAGAACTACTTTTTTGTATAATTAGTGGACTTTAACGGACTAAATAGCTGTTCAGGTAAACATTTTATTTAACTTTTTCATCATTTTATATTATATCCTGAGTTAGAAAAGTTAGTTTTCTGAAACTGTACCTGTGTGTGATGTTTTGTACGGCAAGTTAGATAGTTAGGTATGCTGTATCGGCATCTCGAAAATGAAGTAACTAGTCGTGAGGAGCTGTATCAAAAACAAATCTACGAACGTTGTCATATTTTGCTATTTAGGATCTGCCAACCAACTTTTGATTGATTTATCATGAATCTTATCTCATTTAAAAGATGGATACAATTTTTTCCAATTGATCACCTTTTCGCAACGTCATTCTTCTGTCAACTCTTTTGCAGAATGAATTAAACTAGCCTTCATATTATGCCGATCCTGTAATCAACATAATACCAGCATTTATTCCGCTCATGAATGACTTATGATCGATTGTATTGTACAATCAAAACATCATGCTCATGCATGTATAGATATGCATTCATACTATAAATATGCCGTCTAAATTAAAGCTAGTACCATGCTAGTTTAGTAACAAATACGATTTTCGAATGCCCACATGCACACTATTTTCCCAAGTAAAATACATACTTATATTTTTGTATTATTAGAAATAGAGTTACACTAGAAAGGACAACATTTAAAAAAACGAAAAAATGAACTTTAGATCTTTTGCATATTACGATGAAAGGCATAAATCAGTAGACTTTTGTTAGAAAATATTATACCCAAATATCACTAAGGATCCATCTTCGGTGAAATAAAATTACTTTACTTTAAGTAAAATTTGATTTGACTTTTAAACGTTCCAAATAGTTAGTTTATGTGCGAACGATGTGACAATTTATTGACTATATATTGGAGATTGAATGATGGCAAGATTATCGTTAGATTTGGTTGGATAGAAGATAGGATTGGTGTAATTGAGGAACACACTATGTTCTTTGTTCATTTTCATTGTGTCCATTTTGCTAAACAAGTAGGAATGTAGTTGGTAATAAATGCATGACCATATTTATACCAATCTCACCTGCTGTTGCTGCCACTTTTGTAAATTTGCTGCGTCTCATTGTTAAAGCTGCGGTATTGTTGTTACGTCGTTTGTTTAGTAGCACTCACTCACATGCATCAACACATCGCGTCAAAGAAACTTTGATTCATAAGGTTATACTTACCTACTACATTTATGTATGTACATTATACTACAAGCTACCACTACAATCACTACATGATTATTTTATTAAAGAAAGCAAAACTACTTATTCTGCGCAGATTCTCAAAATGATTTGTGGCTTTCACAATCAGTGATCAAAATGCATACGTCTTGAATTTCCAAAGGAGCTGCCTTGTCGATAAAAAACGGAATACGTACACTGATTAAATGGGTCAAGGTAAAACAGAGCCTAGTACGTGTTTTGGCACAAAATTGGTCACACGGTAAATTGTAAATTTTAAAATAATTATCGGTTACTTTTTTTAAAGCTAGCTTAAATACTTAAATCAGAAAAAATAGTAAATATATTTAACTGAAATATATTGTAAATGGTGGAGATTTTAAAAATTCAATTGTTTAATTACACTCTGAAGTGATTATTACGGTCTATAGTCAGCACTCCCAGAATAACATAATCATTATTGCGACACAAATTCTCAGTATCAGATGATGATTAAAATCTTTAAAATTGCTTAAACAAAAGATATACCATAAACGAAAACCTAAATCGGCTATATACGTGTGTCTTAAAGTGAAGTTAAAATTTTTGAGAACGATAATATCTAACTTGATTTGAGTTAACTCCTTTTCTGATTTTTGATTGTTAAAAGGTACCATTTCAACATTACATGCCTCCACAAAAGTTGAAAACACATTGTCACAAGTCACAATTTCATCAAAAAAAAGTTTCACATATACAATGCAATGTAAAATGTAAGAGTACAATTTTTGTGACGGGTTGTCAAGAAATGTGATGGTGTATGGCTCAAATTGCACCTTAATGAACTGTCATCCAATTTCCATTTTAAACTGCTCCTCAAACAAAGAGAAGGCATTCACGGGAAGAATTATTATGGATTTACACACAACAGAACGAAAATGAAGACACCATCACACATCACCACGTACAAAAAAATATATTTGTACTTTGCAGACAACAATTAGCTTTAATTTCTCTTATTTTTTAAGGGATGTTCGTTAAGAGATGTGCATAGATTAACGAGTAAACTAAATTGTATTTACACAACACATTTACATATAATTAACGACAGTAAAAATGGATCGTTACACATGTTTAGTAGTTTTAACCTTCATTGTTCGTCCACACGTAGGTAATGTAGGAGAGCATCTAATAAAGCAGCTTTTAACTCTCTGACATTTGTTCGTTTCGTCTCTCAAATCACTTTTGTTAGAAGACTTGATTTGTAATTTTAACTGTCATTGTTCTGTCCAATTGTTTTGGCAAAATAGCAAATGCGCAATATCCGCATTTAGTTTTGCTTTGCATATATTTTAAGCTATCTTGTGGGACAAATATAATTTTTTCTCTTCTTTCTTTCTTAAACTGATCATATACTGAAAAATATCTATGTAATAAATGGTCAGTCACAGCAGGATATCGCAAGGAAGTGAAACAACAAATCAGCAAAGACGACAAAGACGCGTGGGTCAATAAAAGGGGATTTGGCATTTTTGGCAGTAGAAACTGAATTTGTTGTAAATACTGTTATAAATTCAATCTTTTGAGTCACATCCAAGAATATTGTTCTTGAAAGCAGTAAATCGCATGCTCATGCGTGGGCTGATTCATGGGTAATCTTTGAATCAATCATTTCCGGACGTAATATACAGCCTAAAATATGCATTTGCACGTAAAATTGGTTGCGTCACAGGTGAACTTTTACGCAAACATTTTTTGCCAAATTGATGATAAAAATCTCATCCGAATAATATGCCAAAATAGTTAAACGGTAATTTGTTTGTTGTGACTTTGCAAATTAGCTATAAATTTATGAATGACTTATTCCACCCAATCGAAAAGGGCAAACAACAGAGATATAAATCATCAATGGCTCAAGTCAATCTTTTGATTAGAATGATAGATCATCTTGTCGAAGAATCTTAAATTGACATCTTAATTTAAATTCTAAAAGGAAAACAGAACATCGAACAAATGACAAATTAAGTAAGTCATCATTCATTACTTCATCAAAAATGATGGATGACATTCAATTGACCAGTATGAGAAGGCATTTGTGCGTTGAATGAATTAACACAATACCAACTTTCAGATGGGTGGTAACCAAAAATGATAGATTGATGGTGATTTGATGATGATAAATTACTGGTGCATACATACAAAGTTGAGTAATCTTTGTCCTAATAGTTATATAATCATTTGTTCATCATGCCAAATATTGGCAGAATCAGCATAGCCTTAGATTCTTTTATTACGCCATATTTAATCATTAAAATTAATACAATTTGTTTTCTATCCTTCTTCCTATCTGCACCGAAAATTGACTGTGTAATGAATTGCTTTTGTTTTAGAATTGAAGCCCTCCTTTCAAGTATGTCAGTAATGTTCATTAAAACTGAATGCTGAATATCATCATCAACAACAAAAGTATGAAGTTGTCTGACACGACGATAACCAAAACTCTAAATGGACGTGGCAATACCAAGAAGAATGAAAGCAGCAGAAGGGTCCCAAACTTACAATCCGTGAAAGTTGAAAAGTCGTCCAAAGGGAAGAGCAGTCCACAATCGGATACAAAATCAGTGAAGGAGCATAAAGGTGAGAGGAATCATAAAATCCCTTTTCATAAGCATCACTAAAATTGCTACTAATTCTACAACGCCAACCAGGGATTATTACGATCTTTGTATTATAAAAATCATAGAACCATTGAGGAAATCAAGAAGGTCGACTAATCCGGACGAGAAAGCTATCAAGGAACGTTCACGTTCAAGAGATTATCAAAAGCCATGGATTCCTTGCACCCGGCGGCCATCAAACCCGAAACCTCCTCCAGCTTTGATAGACACGGAATTGTCTTCAGCAGACTCTAAACAAGTTTACAAGAAATTCCCAAATTCGCCCACTCCTGATTCATCTGACACGGAAAAATGCAAAAGAACCCAAAATACTAAAGTGGTCAAGGATAAAAATGGTCATCAAAGTAAAACTAGTATAAGCGATACATCTTCAACAAAGCGACCTAAAGGCGCATTAAAAAGGCAATTAGCACTTGACGATCCACCTTCAAACTTGAAGGATACGTTTTCGGTGTCAGACGAAAGTTTGAATTCTATCACGTCAGTTACTCAACTACTGAAAATTGAAAGATCACAATATTCACTTAATGGCAGCAGTAATAATTCCGCGCATGATAATGATTTTGACGAAGAGGAGATTGTCACCGGTGGCGTCAAGTCTTTAGCTGCCCGCTGGCAAGCCAGAACTGACAACACTGACACAAGCCAAAACGGAATTTTAAAGAAAACTAAAAGCAACGAGGGTCGCCTGAACAATGGAAATGGCTTAAATGACAGAACAAGCTTGTATGAAGCAATAAGGAAAAATCTTCCCGAGACCAATATGATGATGCATACAAAAAAGGGACATCATGAAAAGATTTCAATGAACCAAAGCAAGGATTGGTCTGTAACAGGACGAATTTCGCCACAACAAGGAAAGCCACTTGAGGCAAAGAAGAATGTTACCAAACCTTCCGTTGCTTCATCAGACGATTCAGTTTTGCTAACTGCAGCAACTGTTGCTGCGATTGCTAGACCGCGACCGCCGTCGCCAGAAAGGAAAAAGTATGTGACATCACAGAAATCGAAACCATTTTATCAATCAATAAAACCTCGTCATTTATCAATTTTTAGTATTAAACTAACATGTGAAGCTCTTAACGTTACGTTATGCATTAAAAGAAATATAAGAAACAACCGAAAATTTCGCGTTCAAATCCAACCAAAATTAATCTTATTCACAAATTAACCATGCGCATCACATTAGAAATGTACTTGTAATAATACATAGGGTGAAGGGAAGCTGAAATATCTAATTGGTTTAAAACGCAAACATATCTATAATATAATTTGGTTCTTAAACTATATGAAAAACACTGTATAATTTTGGCATTAACACTAACATCGTCAAAACAATTTTGTGGTGAAATTCCTCTAACATAACGATGTCGAAAGGAATTTCTATTGTCTAACTGAATGTACATTTAAAACTTGTTGAGCAGTCATACTACTGCTATAATATCCTAGGATTTGCTATATTTATTGTCGTCTTTAAAATCACAATTCACACTCGCACTTTGTGACAAGTTCCTTTGTATGTGGTGTGAGTGACGATTAGTCTGAACTGAAGCTATATCAGAGTTAGTACGCGTAAAATGTGTCAACCTATTAACACACTGTGTATGGCATTTTAATGCTGTTAATATGAACCAATTAACTTTTTAATTAACAATGACAAATAAAAAGCTCTAAATGCATCATAAATAAATCACTTTTCTAACAACCACAATAAAAATTGATAAAAAGTACAATCGGTCCGTGATATAACAAACTACAAACAGTTTATAGTTCGTTATCTCCTTAACCTTACTCCCCTAACCCTAACCAGGATAATAACTTAAATTGTAATACTGGGTTTATCTATTCACTTTATATGTATACATGATTAAAGTACAATATCTTTATTATGATGGGGATGGGACTACACAAAGAAGCTCATTTTTTATAACTGAGGTTTTATACAAATTGGTTTAGAGTAAGGACGAAAACATTCCAAAACTCGCCATCATCATCACCATCGTCATCTCCAACAGCTTTGGCTTCATCCAGCAGCACACGAACTACTACGGTGGCCACCATCACTAATAAAAAAGCAGAAGTGTTTCCATCAACTTCAGAAAAAAATGAACCATCCAATTTAAATAAACCCAGGCCCAGATCTCGAAGCACTTCTCCAATAAAATCTGGTACATTTGCGGCATACATACCAGCGTCACAATTAACTGCTTTCTCAACTGTACCAACATCATCCTCATCATCATCGTCATTTTTATCAAGAGGGAGATCAACCAACAGACGCTCAACAGTTGATCCAATAACTCCACACACAAATAAATTGACAACAAAACTGTTTGACCATGATCAGCAACAAAGAAGGAGCAGGTCTGTGTCAAGCACTCCTGGCCTACCATCATACGCAGCAGCAACAACAACGTCATTAGCCAAACAAACTAATCAAATTAAGGATCATAAAGAAGAGCATTCTACTAACAGCAGCAGAAGAAATAGTTATCATAAATCTCATTTAATCAATGCTACTACTAACAATGCTACTGCCAGCAATGCGATTATTAAAAGTTCTCAAAATGTTCGTGGTCAGGGTCAGCAAAAGAATGTCACAGCAGCAGTGATACCGAAGAATAAGAATAGGATTATAGATAGCCATCCAAGCAGAAATAAAAATGATCCTCGTCCTAAGCAAAATACTCCGCTGAAGAATGCCATTACTTCAATCAAAACATCCTGTGTAACTGCTACCTCGCCATTATCATCATTGTCCTTATCAACGTCAACATCTTCGGTGCCGCAAACGACGCAATTTTCATCAATATCGTCACAAGTTAGGAAAAGTACTGCTAAGCAGAATAATGTTAAAGAAATTAAAGCAAAATTAGAGAAAGGAAGCAGTACAACAAAATCGGATGCTCGTATGGGTCATCATAATAACAAGTATATTTTGAAAAGTAGTGAGTTTGCTGCTGGTATTAGCAAAAGAGAGGAAACAAATTTATATTCGTCATCATTTTCATCATCACCAACGACGAACAAAACAGCAGCAGCAACATTGTTCACAAGAAGTAGGCCGAAGACAAAGAAAAACGAGAGGATTATTCCTTCCATAATCATGAGCGAATATTATGTTGACGAGGAAAATAAAGATGGAAAGAAGACTCTTGTTGCTTCAAACACCCATAGCTTGTTCACTCCGTTGCAGTTTGTTGAACCGTTGGAGCCAACCTGTGATATTGAGGAGGGGTCCAGGCTAGAACTGAAAGTTAGAGCGAAAGGTAAGAGATTCATATAAAAATTACAGCCAACACACAATAATTTCTTACTTTTGAAGTTAGTATTGAATTGTTGACCATTTTTACATACGTACATATATTTTGATCTACTTTTTGAGTCACATCGCCCCTAAAAAGGTGCAAATCGATTCAATTTATCTTTCAGAACAAGATTAGGAGTTTTTTGAAAGTTTAGTTCGAGAAATATTTCTACCATTATTGCATAACATATAGCTTAGCCTATAATGCTTGGGTAGGACAGATAAATTTGAGGAATGAGTGCAACATGCTTATTTTAAAATTATGACCAAACGTAACGTAACCGGAAGTAAACAAGGACACTTCATTTAAATACGTAATAATGTTACGTTTCTTACTTAAACCACAAGATCATGAAATGCACTCCAACTAAAAAATAGTACACAAAGTTAAAAGGTCACCTTGAATAAGTTTATCTTTGCTTTTATTGATTGATATACATACCTGATAACCAAGACTTTTAGAAAACATGAAACTGCTCTTTACTCACAAAGAGTTTATTGTTTGCATTTGTTGATTATCTTCTAAGTTTGTTTCCTAATTCAATTATACGACTGAATTGAGTTATTTAAGCCAAAAGTATTGTTTTGCTTCTCCTAATCACAAATCCCGACTCCCAAATCATTTGCATTGCATCATGTAAGTTTTCATTGTTTTGTCGTTGCCTGTTGTCTACTACTCTTGTAATTTGTAATCAGATACATAAGATCATGTTCATACATAACATAACAATACAACACAAGCACAAATTTGAAAGGGCTACACACAAAAAACCACCAACTCCTCCCATGGAACGTACCATATTGTGCACTGATAGGATTAATTGAAAGATTTCACTTGTATGCCGGATTTAGAGTTTTTGTATAAATATGAGAGGTGTACAAATTCTGTTTTAACTTGCTAATTAACATCAGATTTCGTGAGTTTGCATTCAATTACTTTTTATATTCCTGGCTTAACCAGAGAGGAATATAAATTTACAATCTTTTATGTTGATGATGATGACATGACGTAAAATTTCCATTAGAATAATATTATCTACTGACCTGTAAGCCACATTATATTGCACACATCATAAAAATTGATGAAATATATGAATTAAAGAATGTTTTTATAAAAGTTTTAAATATGAAATATAATCATAATCATGATACTTCGTTATATATATCATGGAAATGATTTATTGTAATAGCAGTAGCAGCGCGTGTCTCCAGTGTGTGGTTGTAGAGATGATGGTGTGGGAGTGCATGAAATGGTGTTAAGTGTTAATACTACTTTCATCAATTTTTAGCCTTTCCAAGGTACATCTTGGAAGACTAGCAGTCTTAACGTGATTTATGCTGTTGTTGATCATCATCATCATATCACCACATTTTATTTATGAATAGTAATTTGTCTGTTGAATGGGCTTTTTATACATCACCTTTACTGGAACACTGTATAACGTTCATACGGAGGCACCGTAAAAAACTTCGACTTTAGTTGCAATGATGTCAGTTGCACTCAATAAAGCCATCAATAAAAAAACAACATATTTTTTGTACTTTGCTGAAATGAATAAATTTCATTCAGTCAAAAGCCAATTTTTAAACATTTTCATCTTCACTCAACCAAGAAGAATCGCATTTTTATTCCCTTTTAAGTACATTAAAAATTAGAAATGTAATATACAGATATTTTACAAATAAAGAAGACATTCATTAGACACAAGAAAAGAATCAAACAGGCCAGGTAAATTTGTCTACATGTTACATTGACATTATAAAATATACACAGGTCGCCGAAGCGGTGATTTGGGTCAGAGAAAATAAAATCATACCAAATGCCCCACCAGATTTTCAATATTTTCAAGAAAAAGCTAGTGATTTGTATGGAGTGAGGATAGCTGACGTGTTCCTGGAAGACTCTGGTCTTTATATTTGTGAGGCATATGGTGCTGGAGGGAGTGAAAAAAGTTGCTGGTGCCAAGTAAATGTTTTCGGTAAAAACATACACAATACACACATACATAAAACACACGAGAAGTGCGACGATGTGGAAAGACGTAAAATAATTCATGCATAACAAAAATACATGAATTCATATGCAAAAATTTGTTTTTTCTTTCGTTCTTTTGAAAACTCTAGAAAGTAGTTCCACAAACGAAGATGATGATTTTGACATAAGTTGGGAGGATTTGAACATGTCAGAAGAAATCAGAAGCCCACAACCTCTAGTCGTTCCAGTTATCGTGACAAGTCAAGCGGAACAGGAGAGTGAGCCAAGTCCTCCGTTTGAGACTACAATGGCAAAAGAGATGCCTCCCATACGAACTGTTAAAGTAAAACAAGTTGACAAGCAAGAATCAGACAAACAATTTTCAAATGAATCTCTCAGTGGCATTCTAAAAAACAGACAAGATTCTACTGATTACAATCGGCATACGTCAAGTAAGCCGTCTCACAAGAAATCATCTATGAATGAGTCAGCATTTACAAAGTCATTTGCAGGTGCTAAGCAAATAGATGATACTGCAGTTCAAGGAACCAGCAATGTTAGCAGGATTATTAGCAAAATGAAATCTCATTCTGCTGCAGCATCATTTCCTTCAAGTAAGGTAACAAAGGCAGATTACATTGCTACTAACGAGGGAATAGCAGGGGAAACTGTGACAGAGTTTGCTTCTGTAAATGTCACAAGAGAAACTCGATTCACGTACCCAGATGAAATTAAAAATGATCCTATTACGGATGCCACAACGGTAGCGGTAATTGTGCCTGCAGAATCCGACCACTTAACACAATGTGACATTCATGAGGATAATGATCATCATCATCATCATCAATTTGAAAGCGGTAAACGGAAACTAATCAGTGAGCTTAGTTCCGCATCCGATGAGTCAATCTATTTGAAGGAGCCCAGATCTGGTGACGAAGGTGTCTTGTCATCAGCAGAAGACCATTCGGCATCTATTTCATTTGACGTCAAAGATAGCGTTGCAAATGATGAGGATATCCCGATGATGTGTACATCCGCAGATAGTCCTCCACCTTATGTTGGTTCACCGTGTAGTGATCAGAATGGACGTTCGTCAAGTGTTGACTCAGCCATTGGATTTCTGGGCAGGCCATTATTTGTTGATGGGAAATTTCCGCCAAGAATTCTCGTTGGTCCAAGCAATATAATTGCGTTGTATGATGAAACAGTGCATTTGAGAGTGAAGGTGCAAAATTATGGCATTCCTAAGACTGCAGTGAACTGGTTTAAATTTGTTAATGTAAGTTTTGTGTTACTAATACAGACGAATATGTAAACGTTTGAGCAACTGGATACGTGTAGTTGTATATTTACAAAAAATGTTTTAATTGTTTTTAAAAATGTATAGGGAACATACAAGAAAGTAGAGCTCAATTCTGGTGACCAGTCCTCATCACAAGGTGAAGCTCACATTTCCATTACAAACGATGGCACATCACTCTGCACGTTAAGTATAACACACATAAATTACGATGACTGTGGAAGATACAGAGTTAAAGTGCAAAATTTGTTGGGCATGGATTCACATGACTGTCTACTGACAGTTGAAGGTATGCTAATTCTTTTGTTTGTTGTGATGTTGACGTTTTCGAGGAATAACCATTCATTTTTTTTAAATCTCATTATTCAAATGTAACACAGGTCCTCCAGAAGCACCTGGAACACCCCCAAAAGTTAAATACGACGATAAAAGCAAAAGTATATTAATCCAGTGGTCCTCCTGTCCGTACGACGGTGGCTCAAAAATTACTGGTTATTACGTGGAGACATCAGTGGTTCAAGGAAGCAAGACAGCTATTAACCGTGACGATACCGACAACTGGCAACTTCTTACCCCCCAAAGCTACAGTTGGCTTTGCTACACGCTCACTAACCCCAAACGAGGAAGTGTTTATCGTTTCCGGGTTTTTGGTGAAAATAGCTACGGAAAAGGAAAGCCAACGGAACCAAGTTTGCCATTGTTGGTTCCAGTTCTAATGGAGGGTCGCAGGGCAGGATCGTCGGATGCACTTCTGTGGTCTCAGAAGACTTTATCCCCAGGTCAGTATAGAGTATTTGTCCATTAATTTCAATATGCTAAATCGAATACCAAGTTATGCCCATATGTCTCACGTGCCCCATTTTTGTTCCACAGATGAAAAGTCTCTCCGTTCAGACTCTAGCAGAAAACTTTTACGGGAACAGCAACTTGGATCAACAAATGTGGTTGATTCCTCAATCGCACAAGAAGAAGAACCAATTGAGTACAAAAATGTGAAAGTCATACGCGATTCTTTTTACAATGTATATGAGAAAAGGGACGAACTCGGAAAAGGCAGATTTGGAGTGGTTTTTGAGGTATTCTTCTGAACTGATAACAATTTTGGATGCTACAGAATTGTCCTGAACCTTTTGACTTGACATAAAATGAATTGTTATAATTATTTAGGTTGTGCACAAGGTGTCTAAAAAATCATACGCTGGAAAAATTGTGAAGTGCATAAAAGCTAAAGACAAGGAAAGGGTACAACTGGAAGTGAAAGTTATGAATGATTTGGGGTACCATCCGAAACTCATTTGTCTCATTGATGCATTTGAGATGCCACGAGAAATTGTAATTGTTACCCAAAGGTAAAAAAACTAGTTTGTAAAAAATATTATTTTTACACATAAAATGTTTTCATATTGATTTTTTTTTTGTTTTATGAAGAATCGATGGGGGTGAACTTTTTGAACGAGTTGTTGCCGACGACTTCACACTGACCGAGGGAGACTGTATCATATTTTTACGTCAAATTTGTGATGCTGTCAGGTTTATACATGCCAAAAACATAATGCATTTAGACTTGAAGGTATTTTGATTTTAAAAACCTAATAATCTATGTTCAAAACGTTTGGGTTCAAATAAATGATTTTTATTCATTTTAATTTCAGCCGGAAAATATCTTATGTACATCAAAAGAGTCTAATCTGATCAAAATAATCGACTTTGGATTAGCTCAGTATTATGACTCAACAGAGCCGATCCGTGTTTTATTTGGTACTGCTGAGTTTGTGTCTCCAGAAATTATTAATTACGAGCCAATCGCACCCTCCACAGATAATTGGAGCATTGGTGTGATCACTTATATTTTGCTCTCTGGGCTGAGTCCGTTTATGGGGGATAATGATAACGAAACTTTCAGCAATATTACCAGAGCAGAATTTGACTTTGATGATGAAGCGTTCGAAAAAGTATCTGATGATGCCAAAGATTTTATTACCAGTTTAATTGTGAAACGGCCAGAGTAGGTTCAAAATGGGACTATTACTTTACGAGATATGATAGCTAATAGAATGAATTAATTTGGATGTCTCTTTAATTGGAAATAGGACACGTATGACGGCCGAACAATCTCTAAGCCATAGGTGGCTTAAACAGGAAAGTGTTGACTGCAAAAAGGATGTCATTTTGTCAACAGACAAATTAAAACGATTCTTAGTTCGTCGGAAATGGCAGGTGAGCTGATTGGCTGTAAACTTTTCTTATTCTTGCGAAGTAAAAATTCTATAATGACATAAGTTAATATGTTTGATTAGAAAACTGGAAATGCAATCCGAGCCCTAAGCAGAATGACAACTTTGTATTCCCGACGTTCTTCATCAGCGTCGTCTACTACCCCAACTGGATCATTGTCTTTATCCAGCCCACCTCCACCATCCTACCGATCTGGAGCTTCAACGCTACATGAATCCACAGACGACAATGTATTTTTCCCCCAAGCTGCTACCAGCCCCGATAACAATCTCAACCTTAACAATAATATTAATCAGCCAGTGGTAAATCATCTTCATCAGGAAGATGTGAAATCACAGTCATTAATTAACGCAACTACTTCTCCAAGGTCAAAATTTGCAGATCCTGCTAGAAGTGATAGTGGAATATGTGATGTCGGCTCATTCTCGTCATCACTTAACTACGATTAAGCAAAATATTTTTAAGAAGTAAGTATTTTTTATGTAATTTTAGTTTGCTATTTTTCGCCATTAATGCAGAGAAATTATTACGTGCACACTTACAACTTACTAAGTTAGCAAGAGGTGAGCATAACTTTAATCCAAGTAACATAGCCAAAAATAACTTCGTTACCTACAGATTCAGCTCTTTTATAAAAGTTAGTAGCAATTATTCGCATTTTTGATTTTAGATTTAATTTTGAGCGAGCTTATTGCATCTTGGTATGAATATGAATTTTAATAAAACAATGAAATGTCATTAATATACAAATATCATCTTTCCACACTTTTTCAAAATTTATTTCTGTAATTATCAACTTAAGCATAAATAATTTCACGGGTTTGAACAATTTTAACACTATCATCTATACACAAAATATCCAACAAAATCTCAACAGATCCCGAGTGAAATACAATTTGATGATAAAATTTCATCAGTCTATTTCTACTTTCGTGTAATTTTTACCCTAAGTTCTCCATTCAGCCTTACTATATTAAAAGACGTTTGAAATTCTTCATTGCAAACGCAAAACACAAACTCATCAATGGTCCACTCTTTCCTGAGGTAAATCTCCTTATTTTCTCGTAAGCTAGTATCATTCCATCTATGTCCCCCACCTATGCTTGCTATTGCCGCATCTTTCTCCATCTTCTTCCTGAAGAGTTCTAATTTCGACAATCCACCAGATTGTTGCTGCTCCAGATTTCCGGTGCCAGTACTACCACTGTTGAATACACAACTATCTCCAGCTTCAGAACAGTTGAAATTTGTAGAGTCGTCAGTAGTAGCTTCCGTTCTTAAAACTGGTTTAACCAAATTAACTGGTTTGGATGGGATCCGATGAAACTCAGTGAAAATATTATCAGTATCTTCCACTGCCACCTTTGTTCGTTTCTTGAGTTTGTGATGGGCGTCTAAAGATTCGTCAGACACTTGCTTCCCCGCTCGTTTATCTTCCCGATTCTTTTGCGGATTGGTAGTCGTTGGTTGAATCACATCACAATTGTCTATGCAAATATTTCAGGAATGAAAAAGTATAAAATGATTTATTAATATGAAAACAGAAAGTAATGAATGGTGTAAAATATCATATCGAAATTGATTAAGGAACATGTACTAACCTAGTATCATTACTTCATCGTCATTGTCTTCCTCAGATGTCGGTTTTTTCTCCTTCGCTTTAGATTTCGGACCTAGGCATTTGAGATCAATTTCATTTAATTTTAATTTCAATTAATTTCACTTTAATAATGTGATTTGTTTTACACTCATACAACAAAGACAAAGGTTACTTCTAAAAACTAGTACTTCCTTAATTTTGTTAATTCATTTACCTGCCGTGGATGCATTCATTAAATACTTGTTGTTGTAAAAGTCCACTATCCTCGTACCCTTGCGGATATTATTGTCATTTAATATCCAGTTCAAGTTAACATTTGGATCACTGGCTATGGTATCCTTAATCCGAGCCATTACTGAGGAAATGACTTCTTCATGTACGATTTCTCGCCAAAGTTTCAAAATGACTCGCATTTCCTCTCGAGTAGAAGTATCCCTGTGAGTCTAATTAATAAAAGTATGACAATTAACTGAACACCACATTATAAAGCATAATATATTTCATATAATGCATGGAAGAATGAATTATAAGCAATATACTCTCATTCTTCCATGCATATAATGCATTCCACCTTTTACCTTGCTAAGGCAAATCCAAAACAAGCGAGCCGCAATCTTCTCCAATAAAGGTTTAATATTGTTTTCGTACATGGGAAAAAATAAATATTCCAGTATCCACAAAACCCTCCCCAACAAAACGCCGCCACCCAGCACACTGCCCCCCACCAGAATCAAAACCCCGCAGAGAATCAAACGACTCGAGTTCCTCCTCAGTCGTCTCCCTCCCCGACGAAGGCACAATAGAAGTCCTCAAAACATTCTACAAAAAAGCAGGCGAACCAATCGTCGACGACGAAGACGACTCACCAAAACGCAAACCATCTAAACGCCGTAAACCAAGTGGATCCTCCAAACCCCTCTCCCCCGACTCTATCCCATCCGACGTCGAACCCGAATCCGACCCACACTTTGACCCTACACCTTACGAAGAGGAGATAAAACTTAAGAAGAAGACTAAAGTGATTAGAAAAGACAAGCGGAGATCAGATGTGAAGACCCCTGACAGGAAAAAGTCCACATCAGACGACGACGTCAAAGAGATAAAGCTAAAGAAGGAGCCAGAGATAGAGCTCCTCCCCGAGCAAAAGAAGCACGAGAACAAGACACTAACAAAAACGATTGAGGTACTCCAAAACGCAATCTACAGAAAGTGCAACGACATTATCCGCAAACCAGTGCTGGACATCTACGGATTCGGAAACGGGAGTAAAGTGGAGGAGACTGGCGACTGCACTATCAAACGCAACGCCATGCACGGAAAGATCGTGATCGAGAGGAGGAAGAAAACCGACCAGCCAGTACTCCCTCCACCTCCACCTGTTGTAGAAACACCACCACCTGCTAAGAAACGAAGGTCGAGGAAGAAGGACGAGGTTACTATGCCTCAACTCCAACAAAACCACGTGTTGCCATACACACCAAACTACACACAACCCCTCCAACAACTCCCCCAACCCCAAATGTTCACCCACCAACAACTCCAAATCCCAACACCCTCACAGTTACTCCAACAACAACAACGCAAGTACACAAACCCACTAGAACTAGACAGAGTAATCCAAGACGTAGTCGCCAAAGCAACACCAACCCAACCCACCCAACAGTTCCAAACAATCAACACTGGATGGTTCGACTACAATCTCAATAACCCAACAATGAACTGTGGTGTTATCAACACAAACACACGAGTTCAAGAAAGATCAGCGAGTAGCGATAGCAACAAGGGTAACTCAAAACGAAAGAACCCTAGTCCGATCAAAAAGGTTGGGAATAACGTTCCTCAGGTGCAACAAACCCAAGTTTATGATCAGTATAAGAACAACAGCTACGAGTACAATCGGTACGAAAAAGTGAACACTCCGGTGCAGCAAGCTCCTCAACCTCCACCGCCTCCAGTTCAACAGCAGACACGAGTTATCCAGCAGCCAGTTAATAGGACAGTTGTACAGCAGCAACAACCTCAGCAACGGGTTGTACAGCAGGTTAGGGTAGTTCAACAACAACAGCAGGTTACTCAGCCTCAACAACAACCCCAACAACAACAACAGCGAAACATCACAAGATTCGTGTACGAACAACCCCAACAATCCCCCCCACAACAACACCACACAATCCAACAAGCAACAAGAACCCTCTCATCCCAAGGCACCTCCGTCTCAATCCGCCAAGACACCACCCGAAGACAAGAGCAGAACGTAACGTACACTCATACAAGGGACCCCCCACCCGCCCACTACAACAACTACACCACCCCAACCCCCCAAACATCAACCCCCCAACAAACTCAAATCCAATACAACAACACCCAAACCCAACGGTACGTTACCCAACCTCAACAACAACCCCCTCAACAAACCCCACCCGTGGCCCACTCAAACACGTTCCTCCACCTCCAACCCTCAAACAACATTTACCAACTCGCCCAAATCCAACAACCAAACAGATCCGTATACAACGTCTCAAACTCATCACCTAACACCTCCTCCGCCTCATCATCCCCCTGCGCTGTAGCAACCCCATCACCTCCATCCTACCACCAACAACAGCAGCAGCAACAACCCCAGCACCAACAGCAAGTTGTCCAGCAGCAGCAGGTTCAGTACACGACAAACACGACGTCTAACAACACAAACACGCCACAGTACATTGCGTTAAACCAGGTGGTGGGTAACAACCCAGTTAACTTGCTAGTTAACAATAGTAACGTGATCCGGTTGGGGAATAACAATGAGGCGTACTCTCAGATGCAGCAGTGGCTGGCCAGGGAAGTGATTATTCGTGGCACTGCCGCTGCTGCTGGATATCTAAATAACTTTCATTAGTGTGTTTAAATTATGTAATGTTACGATTGTGAATTAAATTGTGAATTGTGAACAAGTTGTAGTCAAACATACATGGTATAATGAACTTAATTTTCATTTTAATTTGTTTCAGATGGGAGGACGATCCAGTCATCGTGCAAGGGCCAGGGGGCCACCGAAGACTGCCTGATGGCACGTTTGTCCAATACATAAACAGTCCGAATATAGAGCAGCGTGGCTACAGACAATACACTTTAGGGCATAGGGATGGGGTTAAAGTCCCCACCCACATTTACAAGGTGTTCCTGGAATATTATTGGCACACGCCAATACTGGTAATTTGTTGTTACATATGCGAAAATCGGGCTTACCCCCTTGGAATGGATATTGAACAACTGAGGGTCGAGCCCTCCATATTAGAACGGGAGGCTTCCATAAAAATTTACGACCTATTTTTGGCCCATAAAAGGACGCTTCTTAATGCATTACCATGAACAACCCCAATTATTCATTTCCCTGGGGTCTGCCACCATCCAATCCTAACCCTCAGGCCTCAAGCAAATCGCTGGAATCAATGGATTCCATCACCGCAACCTCCACGGGCCACACAACATAGACCACTGCAACTGAGCCACGTCCTTTACTGTCACCATCCGATCTTCGAAATACACTTGTGAAGAAGAATAAAAGTGAAACCCCTTTTAAAAATAGTGGAACTGGAATAACGTCACTTTCCAAACCGCAGGTCCTGACTGATACAACAATTAATGTGTCGGTGTTTCGTAATTACGCCTTACCCTTGGGCACTACTCCGCCCACAGTAAATGTAACTCCGTGGTTTTTACTTTGAATTTTTTATGCAGTATTTAGATTTAGAGATTTTTTACACGTAAAAACAAAATCAATGTGCACAATTTTTACTTAATCCAAAATGAGTTAAAAGCTATTTGGTTCTATTGGAAGTCATACGTCCATGCAAACGTTATCGATAGAATAGTCAAAACTTGTCAT
>JAQFXM010002214.1:0-26062 GCA_034693345.1 Entomobrya multifasciata
ACACAGACAGACAGACAGGATGATAATCGCAATAACTTCTAAATCGTTTAAAACGCTTTTACGAAGTTAATAAGCTTGGTTTACACGTATTCGCTTCCTAAGGCTGCAACCAACCTGAAGCTGGAAGTATCTGCATGTCAATTTGACTCAAGGCCCACATTGTATTCTTTCAACGTAGGGCAACGTTAGATCTTCGAATTAAAAGTCAAAACTAGTTGCTTTCAGATATATTGAAATACACATTCCAAATCTTAGATCTACTTCCAATTTTTGATTTTTAGGCCTAACAAATAATTCGAGCATGTACGACCATTTACGCAGTATCGAATTCCAACTTTACTATTTCGCGATTCTAAAATTGCTCAAGTTCTATTTAAATTAAGATGCAGTTGTGACTTTTTCTGAATTTATTAAAATATGATTCTAGTTTGGGGAATTCAACGAATTCTGGGTGATAAACTAGTATTCATGTAACAAAGAAGAAAAGAGACCACCGATTGTTTCCATTTGAGATATCTAACAACTAGTTACACTTATTTACGACTGACAGCAAACTAAAAGGTTTTCAAAAAATGACAACACTTAAAATGTACAGCCTATTTTTGAACTCGTGTGGATGCATACAGAAGATTCTCCGTATAAAAATCCAACGACGGAAGGAAGAACTCGGTAATAAAAGTCGGCAACAATAGTAATTATGGCCTTATGTAAATTGGTAAGGGGCGTGAAAAAGAGCACACTAATAAAGAGTCAACTTTTAAAAATGTGGTATGACGAGAGAGCAATAAATGCAGAAGCAAAAGATAGAAAAATGATTATAAGAAAGAAAAAAATTGTTATTTCAACCATATAATAAGGGCCTTGTCTTGTACACACAGAGTACAGGAAATTAGCTTCGTGAATCGTGCATATCTAATTTTAGCGGAAAGTTCTAAGTTCTAGGCAAGCAACCAAAAATATTTTTCAACATTTATTTTTCATTCTTCCAACAAACCAAGCTTGGCTGTGATTTTTACATTAACTCTTTCCTCTTTTAGTTGTGTCACTTTCTTGCTGACATAGTGCGGTTATTGTTGTAACGCCTTTTCTTATTAACAGTGTATCATATAAAGCATTTGAAAATGTGAACAGATTGTTTGTATGTCAGTCTGCTCATCCAAACTAGACCCTGATCTTATTAAATGTTATCACCATGTGCATACAGAGAAAAAACACTTTTGAACTTGGGTAATGTTTCGCTATTTTTGTATTTTTGGTTGATCAAATTAAGTAGTTTATTTTTTTACTTCAGCCGCCTTCTTGTAATCTAAATAGGGAAATTATAAGCAATAAAAGGCAAATAGGTCTACTAATCATCTGTGCTATGTGAATATCCTCCTCGTTTCTCTCACCCTTTCTTTTTTTCTAATCTTTATTTAGTTTTTTTACAGAGTCATCCATCCATCCATCCTTTAAGGTTCTAATGGAAGTCAAAAAGGCAAGAAAATAAATACCTTTTTATGTGTGTTGAGGCATGCTGTTGTAAGCATATCCATATAATATGCAATATATACAGTACAGCTATACGCTTCAAAAAGTACTATCATTTTATTTTAAAAGGTCTTACTAAAGAGACGCAATTTCATCAGAAAAGTAGCAGCAATGGCGATAAAATTGCCTTTCTTTTTTTCTTCATTTTCTCAGATATTTGACAGCCTATTTTTTAAGTTAAGTAAAACAAGAAAAAAATCTACTGGAGTAATAATCATACTAATAAGTAAGCTGCATTCACTCTATTTTCTGAAACCTTTTCATAATAAAAGTTGGGTTTGTTGGTTGATAATAAGCTGTCCTTATTCCAAAATCGTCCCTGCCACAAACTTTTTTTCCCTCTCACTTTCGTTGGTTTACGTTCAAGAGCTGATAATACTATTATTATTGTTCCATTTTCTCGACGACCAAGTTTATAATAATGTCTGCTAACTTATGATTGCATCTTGTGTATCCTTTCTTTACGTTGCATTTACTTGACTAAAAAATTTGTTTGTAGCACGGTAGCAGCAATATCCATAATCATCATCTCAGTACAATCCACTCAAGTTATGTCTTTCATCCCACTTCATTTACATCTCTCTCTCTCTTTTCTTACGCTCTTTTTTAAACCATTTAATTTTTTCTGTGCCTTTTCAAAGTACGTTATTCCCTTACCTCCTCCTTCTCATTTTCCCTGTCTTTTTTCTAATCATAGCTTGGAACGATGCTAATAATTTCTAGGCATGCATGCATAAACTCTGACTGTGATAAGAAAACCGAGAAAATGACACGACATACTAGTAAAAACACAGAGACACATTTTTCGTGGCAAGCCTTTTTTATACTTTTATCATCACTTTAAATGTTCATACATATATAAGTATATGATATTCTTGTAAACAAACAACAAATATGTACAATGCAATGATACGTTTAGTGAGTGTCATGTTGGTTCATTTTGATCTGCCAACGCCGGAAAATGTTAATAAACCTAAATAGATTCGATTGACTTTTGACCATATTCTTACAATTTAATCGACATGTTTACGTTTGAGAATTTTCGAATGCGCACTTTTTATTATATAGAAAAGTTGGGTATGCTTAGGTAAACGTATGTGTTAAGTTTATTGTAGTACATATCATTATTTGGACGTTACATTTTAATCTTTCACCAACGAAATTACATAATCATTTCATACTTTCCGACATACTTTCAAATAAAGATCCAATCGAACCAAAATATTGCCTGGATAAACAAAAAACGTCGTTATTCACAACAAAGAAGCCAATTTAACACTTAAATTAAAGTGTAGATATAAAAATATAAGATTTCGCAAAATATACGTTTGACAACTTTCGCGTTTTTAAATTGATCAAAATCGTTATACTGATGAAAGATGTAAACTCAAATGATGAAATATGCAAATATGCAAGAAAATTTGGCAAATGTTTCTCAGAAAAAGAAATGTAAACGCTGATTGGAGCCGGAAGAAATAAGAATACAAAGAAAAACAAAAAAGAAAACTTATCATGCATACAAAGCAGGCAAGAATTTTAGAGTAAATTGACAGAGCTGTGTACGTCGTTCCATCCATATGCCATACCACCCAGATAGATAAGGAACGAAGCGTGTGATCAGCAAAAGAAGTTGTCGTAATAGTCAAGTGGCACGTCTTCAGCTGGGTAATTAATTTTGCCTCACTAAGTAATTGAGCTGAGAGTGACAGGATGACGACAGAAGAAGGAAACTTTGTGTTTGGATAAAGGTAAATGTAGTTGAAGTCGAATACAGTGTTATAGATATTATTATTAGACACATATCTTCATCATTATATTATTGTTAGTTTTCCTCTTCACTTTGTTGGATTGCAAAGTTAATAGTGAATGATGAAAGGAGTCAGTTTTTTCTCTTTAACCATCATATCAACATCTCAACATTTAAATAAATACAAAGACAGCCACTTTGTTTCTATAACGTTTCAAAACACAAAACTGGGAGAGAGTTGACGTTTTAATTAGAAACAAATGCTTATAGTTCAAGCACTGCCAATCACTTTTAATTTCTTGGCCTTTTTTTTACTACTGCTGTTGCCTAAAATGTTTAAGAAAAATAAGTTAATTCATATAAGTGTTTGTGATATGTACTTACATGCTATTATGTTATCCTACGATAAATTTAGCGTTTTAGTAAAAAAATCGAATCACTATTTCATCTCATTAAAAATTAAAACAATTTGTTTCAATATAATATGTTCGTATGAGCCATTTTCAATTCATTGTATAAAGCAGCAGTGTTTTGTCATAATAGGATCGCAGTAGAAAAATAGCTTTATATTGAAAGACTGAATGAGAGAAAAGAGGCAATGAGCGGAGAATGATTTAACAAGCAATTGATATTAGGATAAAGGCATGACGGAGACTAGGAACGAAAAGATGATTGCGATGATGATGATTTGGATGATCAACATAAAAGAAATGGGATGAATCAAGACTTGAATGGCTCGTCTATCAGAGTCTTAATGATATCAATAGAGAAAATTCCATCATTCTACTTTCCTTCTTCGCATTGCGATCATGAAAAAAACAGCTCACACGGATAAATTGGTTCATTTCTCTCATTTCATCCGCTGCTGCAAACTATGTTTCATGTATGAATGTATGTAAACTAATATCCACTTTGAAATAAAGTTTTCTAAGCGAAAAAAATACTTTACTAGTGAATACAATATCATGTATACACGTAACGATGTATTTGGCATAACAAGACTTGTATTTATGTAAAAAAAAGAATGGAGAATAAAACTATTAAATGCTGTCATGACGGAAGAACAGTACTACTTACAGAGTTTTAAAAATGAAAGGCTTTTATTCGCGTGGAAGGAGAACTGAAAGCGGAAAAATAGATTGATTGGCATGGTGTGATGTGATGTGGCGAGTATTTCTGCTGCTGCGAAAATAAAGCCAATGATCGTCAATACCTGCCAGGAGAGTATTTATACGGAAATAAGTGCTGCGTCTATTATACCAAAAGCGGTTATGGAAAATCGACGACGGCAAATGATAATGATGAGAAAAGAGCTATATATATAATCCGGGTATTATTCTATGACGGCAAGCATAGCATGGCGTAACACTGTCTCTCTATTATCTATCGTGTGACTGAACTGATGCCTTCGTCTCTTCGTTTTACTCATTCACTTTACTCTTTGCAGTATTTTTTTCTTCTTCAATGCAACTTCCACTGCCAACATTGAGCTATTCTTTTATTTTTTTCTTTCCAGCCATCCATCCTCAAGAAAGCAAGTTGAGTTCAAGTGAAAAAGCTCTAGAAATGTTCTGGAGTTAAACAAGTTGTGTGTATAATGTGTATAGTGGTGGTGGTGGAAAAGTAGAGAAGAGCATTGCATTTGACGTTATATTATATGTATTTATGTACATATATAGATATACTTATATGCCATTATATAATTCTGTCGTACTCCCTTGTCCAATTCCGATCCTATTTATCCCAAAATGACTTTATTCCACGGTTGAGCGCCTCTACTCTTACTCTCTTTCACTCACTCTCACTTTTTCTCTTCCTGATTTTTTTTTCTCTCTCACTCTTCTCCACTTGATGTACTCACATTGTAGAGCAATAGTAATATTACATATTTTATATTGGAAGGGTACATGCACACATATTTGATGGTATACGTAAATACTCTGAGGATCCGCTTCAAAACACTTTTTTGTTCCAGTTGCTGGCACACGAGAAAAATCGCCATTTCCAACTGAATGAGAAAATGCCTCCGTTAAATTTCACGCGAATTAGAGGTCAATAGACCTTAAACTCGCTTATTTGCATCTCAATCTTTACACATTAATTGGATTTCGATCTCACTCTCTCTCTCTCTTTGAGATGAGAACTACTAAATTTACGATACATATACATGGAATCATACATGTACATCAACCATTTTACTTTGGTTCTGCTTTCTCTCTGCATCATCAACCTTCCCTCGTCTTACCACCACACAGTATCATCATCGCACCAAACCGATTTTATTGTCCATTCATCCAGTTCGGCTTTTACATTTCTCCGTTCCCGATTTCCATGAAGATGAAAAGTAGTAGACCATTTTATCCTACTATTTTTCCCATTACAACAATACCATATGTATGTACCTTGCATGCAACACCCATCTCACTCAAAATCTCTTATTTGTGTGTATATTTTTTCCAGTAATTTTATTTTCAATACTGAAAATTCCCTTTCTCTCTTCCATTCTTTACTCGTTTTCCACATGATTGTCGTTTTCATCATCATCATCATTGAACTCACTCAGCGGTATTTGTACCATCGCAAGTGTGAGCATGAACACAAGAATAATCTACTATTTTTGCATAATCGACACACAAAGGATTACCCCTTTTCTAATTTGCTGGCTTAATTATCATCATCATCAAACTGCTAAAATCCTTATATTTTATCTACATTGCACCAGTTCAGTTCTCATTGAAAACCTTTTAATCTTCTGGGCCATCTTTTTAATTATCTTGTGAATTAGCCAGTAGCAAGTAGAGGCCTTTTCTTTATTCACACCACCACCACCACACTTATCAAATTTCTACATCTTACCACCGCATCAAATTCATCTAGTGCGTTTCTTTTCCAACAGTTTTCATTACTAACGGCTCACTCACATTCCGACGTTTTGTGCACTGATATACTCTCCTATGTGTGTACTTTGCTTTCTTCTTTGTTAAAGAAAAACATCCGTGACAATGAAAATGGAACTTGTTTTGTGGTTGAACAATGAATATACCAAGAAGAAATAGAAGAAGTCAGTCAGACAAGGATAAGAGTCGGGTAACTTGAGGAAGTAAATGCAGTAGTGAGTAAATTTGGTGTCTTCTTGATACCATACCACCACCACCATAGTTCATTCGCTTGTCCCCAGAGCCCATTCTTGAGAAAACTCTTGGTGGTCGTCGTCAATATTATGAAATCTATGTTTTTCTCTTTTCTATCCTACCTATCCATCTATTCCACTCATTCTTTTCATTGAGCTTGCCCATCCGACACCCCTTCACTTTACTTTCTTTTACATCAAAATCCGATTTCAATGCTTTTTCTCTCCCTATTTGGTTTAAATGTGTACGTGTTTGTATGTGTGTGCTATCCTGTCTCCTTGTTAACGATCATCCTACGCATCATTGCTTTGAAATATTAAACAAGTCGACAAAATCATTTGAAAGCCCATAAAAGCAGTACTCAAAATGGATTATAGTATATTATAGTGTGTACATGTATGTATGTATGTACATATACCACTATCACCAACCAGCAAATCAAAACTGAACTTCTGAAGGAATATTAATGGACTTGTGATGAGTACACACACACACCAGTGAAATCAACCTGAACATTAGATACCAACACATTACAAATGCATGTTTTGAGTAGCGTTCGCAGTTCCCCCCAAATGCAGCTTACATTTCTGAACATGTATATCTGATGATGCAGCTTTTCTTTCTGTAGCATGTATAAATGAAAAGAGTGTGCGTATGAATGTTACACTGGAAATAGCGATAATGCATGATAATTGGAACAAGAAATAAAGTTAGCTCTTGCTACGCCATTATTATGTACATACGTGTACTACAGAGAAGACAAGATAGTAAGTTGAGTAAAGAGATTGTAAACAAAATAAATGCACTAAATGGGAAAGTAGTTTTAAGCGAGTAAAATGAATTAATTAGGGGGCTCGTTTCAGCTCTTCTAGTTGGTTGGTGAAGAGAAATCAACACCATAAAAAGAGAAGTAAGTCGTCCAAGTAATTAATGAGGACTTGAGAGAGAGAGAGACAGACAGACTCTGTGAGAGACTCAAGAGAGGAAATCCGAGATAGTCGGTGTTGGAGTTAGGTACAACTACCACACTACCATCCACCATCAGTTTTGTAGACACTGGCAATGAGGAGGGAGACAATTTACAACACCATCCGCAGGACAAAAGGTATGCACAGACATAGGACGCAGATATGACAGAAATAGCATGTTTTCGAGGAGTATCATGTAATATATTGTACACTGCAAGCACTTATGCATGTAAACATTACAGAATAAGTTACTGGTATATTTACCGCAATAAAATCACCTTAACAATTTCCATCATATAAGCGAAATTGGAGCAGTCAACTAAAAAGAACTGGCCAACCAAATCTAAGTAAAAGGCAACACGGCAATATTACATTCATTTAGTAATTGTTGAAGTAATATGAATAGCTGCTGTAACAGACAGAGTAAAACTTTAATTATCGCTAGAAAATACTTTCTACCATCTCTAGAGAAAGTTGCTGGAGTGGTAGGCTGGCAGTTTACTACAAAAGTAATTCAAACTTTATCAAAATGCATAAATATTTCATCGGACAAGTTATTAGTTAGTGAGGAGGATAATGAAAATGAGAGAAAGTGGAATGAGTAAAACACATCAACTAAAGCCTTACATGATGTCATCATATTATAAAGGCGTTTTATTTAAAAGTTTGTCCCTCCTGTGTACTGGATGACACTTGCTCATCCTATTAAAGTATAAAATGTCATAATGTGAAGATGTTTACTATCTTTTACTATGGCAGCATCGTTACTGGTGTACATACTTACCTTTTCAACAGAGCCACTTGATTGGTTAAAGTAAGCGTAAAATGAACAAATAATGAAATGTTGTAGATTTACGTACAAGAATACATAGGAGAGAACTATATACTTTAAAGAGAAAACCTGCAAGGCATTGTATTCTTGTAACCAAATTTGCCCTTCCAGGTTGTATGAATCTATGTATGTGTATTAAGCAAAGTACACAACACGTTCTGCAATAATAATTTGATGCCTAAATTCTGTTTACTTTAGAATATCAAACATACAAAGAAAGTACATAGTCACAAGGAAACTTTAATGAGTTCCAGAAAGCTTTCTAGTTAACCTGACTCTATTACATTTTATAGTCTACTACGAACTCCACCAATTCAAATCAAGGTAACCTTGTTAGTAAGAGGAAAATAATTATTAGCATGCACAACAAACAGACTGAGTATGCATATTACACTGTATGTGTATGGAACCACAGGTCTTCCTAGTTGGTTGGCTTGTGAATATCAGAAAACGAAGGAGAGGTGATGAGGTTGCTAAATGATGATTTTTAGAATACAACCTAATAGGATTTGTGTACTCCTACACACTCCGTCGTTGTCTCTCGTTCTCTCCTTGTTATTACACGGCTCATTATATTGTACTCCAGGTGAGCGAGAGAGAGAAAGAGACTAATTCTGGTTGGTTGGTTGGCTGTTGATGAAGTGGTGGTGATTGTAGTATACAAGCTGAGCCCAAGGAGTCCCATTAAGTTAGTGGATGGATATCCGTAATTGGATAGCCTCCACACTACACCACACACACACACACACCGTCGTCATGATGATGATGATGATTATCATCACATCACAAAATCATGGGGGAATATGAAGAACCTTAGAGCAGAGAATGAAGAATCTACTACGGCAAAACTTGGTATTTAGAGTATATGCTAGAGTTGCACGGGAAAAAATGAATATACCTTTATATTTGGTACTCAGTGCACTTTGTGCATTATAATGGTATATATGATATGATAGCGGTGTTTTCTTTCACGGGTGACACACCAAAATATTAAGTAACTTTTTGTACCTCTATTATCATTACCACAACAACAACGGTAAGAAATTGCTCAACTCAGCCAATGTTTTCATTCTTGCCGTTGTTGTTATTATTATATCATCTTTGTCATCATCGTATGAGGCATCATTTTCTTTTCGCCTTTCATTTTGCACAGAAACACACACAAAAAATGAAACATGCTATATAGAGAGAAGAGAGAGAGTAAGCGGAGAAAATGAGATAAGTACATTGTTCTCCTATTCTATGTGTATATCTGTGTGAAATTGTGTGTGTAAGTGAGAGTGTCGCGCTTCTTTATCGTTCTTGTGTAAGAGCAGAACATAACTATAACAGCCCAGTATGGCATAGCATAAGAGTAGCATAGAAAGAGCTTAGGGTCGGCCCCGAGCCAACATTACGAGATGAAGGGATGGAACGCATGGCAGGCTGGTCGAGCTTGTCAAGGCTGTGTTGGGTTGGCGGAGAGCGGATCAACAATCTCCTCCTATCCGGCACGATCATCAATGGGAACAAAAAAGAAGAGTCGAGCGAGTCATCATCATGAAAGTGGAAAAATTACGGTTTTTCTCTATCGCTTTAACACAAGCTTTAAGTGTGTATGTGTGTGTTGGTGTAGCTATTACACGCCAACTTTGGGAACATAATCTTGTTGTTGGCGCAGCAATACCATCATCATCTTCAACATCCAATTTATTTTTTTCTACTTTTCTCCCTCTTTTGCTCACTTTTAAACACAGGAACAGCACCACCAGTGCCGATCGTGATGGTAGCATTATAAACGGGAAGAGGAAAAGAATGAATCTTTACCATAGCCATGCCATGCCATATCGTTTTTTGTAGTGAAGCATACCATACATATAGTAGCATACCACTTTATTATTTCACTTTCCCGTGTGACGCGACATACCATTATTCTACTTTGTACATTGCAGTGAATGAGTACATTCTCATCATCCTCATATTCATCCAGTAAAAGTCCAAAAGGAGTTGTAAGAAAAAACCATCATCATTTCTCGGCTTTAAAATTGTAGAGCAAGTCTTGCTTCGTGTTGTTGTTTGTGGCGTTGGCATAATAGCCTAGTGTGAGAGTCTGTATGTGTTCGTAGCTCTCGTCTTTGTTGAACAAGTCACGACCCAAAAACTGTAAGAAAATGTAACAGAAAGAGAGCAGGGAAACAAGCAAGGCATGACATTATGAAGATCATGATAACCGTAAAACGGTGGCGGCATGCTTTTGTGTAATACGTGTGTTTAGTGGTGGTGGTAGCGGTGATCAGTCAAGAAGATACACAAAAATATCCAGCAATCCAAAAGCCAACAGTATGAAACACTGTCACTAGCTGACAACATTATCAAAGTGAAATCTTTCTTCGCTCTTGGTGCCACTGCGTGTCATTCCTTCTCTTTTTGTTCTTCTTGTGCAGTCAGTCAGGTCATTACTGGCCTCAGAAACTGGATTTCTCCGGGTTTACAGTGCTGACAGGTAGCCATGCTCTTAGTGAGTGCGTTAGTAACGGTATAAAACAAAGCGTGAACGAGCACCTGGATGTCATTCTGTCAAAAAAGTCGTACTGGTCATTATCACGAGGAAAACAGTTCTCGACAAAGTGGTCCTATAGAATGGACATTTCAAAGAACACTCTTCAATAAATTTAAAGAAGTTAATTCGAAACCCGATTTCAAAGCCTCTGAAATTTTACGCTGAAAATTATACCTGCGAAATAGTTTTTATAAAGTGCAAGAAATCTACATTTCATAGTTTTAAAAAAATCTTTAATCTTTTTAACTAATTCAATTGAGTGTCAAAATTATTCTGTTTTGGTGTCAAAAGAAAATGGACGATGGGTCAACACAATCAAGTCATTCAATGACGGACCCTGAAAAGAGTACGTCTCATCATCATAAAAACAGTGGTGGTGTTAGAACCAAAGTTGCGAGTGGAGGTAGTAAAGGTAACAACAACATCAGTGTTTCCAGTGTCAGTGAAAAGGCAACAACACCTTGTCACAGTAACATGGTGACGGTAGTACCTTCGGACGAGCTCATGGAGTATTCCCCATCCTCAGAAATCAGTAGTAAACCAGTTGATTTAAGTAACAACAATAATAGCGTCAGTACAAACCATCATCATCACCCTCACCATCCTAATCATCACTCGTCACAACATTTGGGGCAAGACGCGTCAACAACAGCCTCCGGAACAAGCATGCCTAGTTTCAACAATAGTAATAGCTCTAACAACAACAATAATAATAATAACAATGAAAATACATCGAGAAAGCATGTTGGAAGCTCGTTGAGTCTAAATTGTGGAGGTGGCGGAGGTCTCATTGTTGACGGAAATAGTAACAATAATAGTTCCAATAACAGTAATAGTAGCAGCAGCAGTAATGGTAGCATTAGTAGTGTAAACAGTGGAGGTGGTAGCAACAATAATAATCATAGTACCAACAACAACAATGGTATTTTATGTGGAGGCTTTGGTATTGGGATTATTGGAGCAAATTCACCTTTAACCACAGTAGCAACAAGAGTAGCAATAGCTGCCGTAGAGCCTGCTACAACTAATGGTAGTGCTGCTGGTGGGGGTACGGGTAGAAAACTTTCCTTTTCTGTTGAAAACATTCTCGATCCGAACAAATTCACCGGAAAAACGTCTCAAACTTCACTTCACTCACCACATCATAAAAATCTCCTTCCAAGTCCCAAACTTCTTGCTGCTGCAGCAGCGCAACAGCAGCAGCAACATCACCATCATCATCATCCGCCTTCTTCCAACTTTAGATTCGCTTATAAGGAAATTCATGGTAAGGGGAAATGCGAGATTTTTTTTCATGGGTGATTTCCGTAACCCTTTTCATTCGAAAATTCTGGTTCATCATTATCATAATATTGCTCACACGGTTATAAAAAGCAGATAGTAAAAAGTAGGAGTTAACTACATGTTTGTTACGCATAGTTATGATTGCTGTTCATGGTGTATGCGTGTACTTTTATTACTTCCTCGCAAAAAAATTTACGAGTTGAAAGATTTTTATGAATGGAAAAAGATGCTTATTGGGTGCTTTGATGATCTCTTAAAATTTAGAGTTTGAATACATTGTATAACCGTTTCAGTCTATGGTGCCAAGTATGCTTTGCATGTCACCAGCTTTAAAATGTTTCGTTACCGTTAATTCAAGTGGGTTTAGTCCTTTTATATGTTTGTATTTTACCATTTTGTAAGCAATTCAGTTTTATGTACACAAGGTTAACAAATAGGCATTGAAAAAAATTGCATTTTCCTTTAAATATAATTTGAAATTTTAGTTAGTCAAATCGGGCAACAATTACGCTCCATGCGTTTATAATCATTTCAATGGAAATATCAGTAGAAACTGAATACTAAAATTCTTGTTCCAGATGCAGACCCAGACTCCACGACAACAACTCCCCCAAACTCTGACCTTCTTACGTCGCCCTGCGAGACAAGTTACGGTGACGATGAAAACTCATGTGATCTCCTCTTGGAGGATGAAAATTTTCGCTCAGAATCAGAATCTGTCACGGGAGATGATCCTCTCTCACTTGACAAAGGATCTGACGGGAAAGGGAAAAAGAAATCGTCCAAAAGTTCCAACAGTGATACAAAATCCGGTAAGTTTACAAGAATCAGAGTAGAATAAAAACGTAGGAAGTCATGGCATCTCTCCCTATCCATCTCCCACAAAATACACATGTACAACTCCAAGTATTCATGGTTGCTAGTTGCTAGTGACAACAACGCAAACGCATCCTTATCATCATCATCATGCTCACTTGAAAAACTTCATTTCTGTCGAGCTAACTGACTGTCTTGACAAAGTTTTTGTTTGACGTTCCTTGCTCAGAGTTGTCTAACCAAATTGAATGTTCCCCCATTTTCCTCTTCACTTTATTTCCAGAAAAAAGAAATCTCTGTTGCTTTACTTGTTCTATTTTTCCTCCCTGTTGTTTCCCCAAGATAATGGCGATCATGATGACAAATAAGATGTTGATGGAAAAAACAAGTTATTTTTCCCCTTAAAAAGATACTTATGTACGAGTTCCGTAAAAGCAGAAGCTAGGGCCAGGAAAGTATTTGTTTTCTGGCTGCGAACAGTGGTTTTTATAGATTTCTAGTCTTAACTTAAATGCCAGTAATTCCGAAAGATTTGAAAAAAAATGTTAACAGAAGCGAGCCCTCCTTCTCTCCCATTCTATTCAATTTTTACTAGCATCTTTATTGCAAATTGGCAGTTCCAAATGCTTGTTGAGTGTTCACGGAAATTCATAGTGTTGTATTTGTAATACCCCATAATGCAATATAAAAGCCGTCAATAAGCTATAATTATGAAAGTAGATATTGGATATAAAATTAAAGAGCATACAGTAATTTCTTTTTCGACCTTCAATAATATATTCTGTGATTTGAATTAGTATCTGATTTTTATAAAGGGAAACCACGAAGGGCTCGGACGGCCTTCACTTATGAGCAGCTGGTGGCCCTCGAGAATAAATTCAAGACAACCCGATACTTGTCGGTGTGCGAACGGCTCAATCTTGCACTTTCCCTGTCGCTGACGGAGACTCAAGTAAAAATTTGGTTTCAAAATCGACGTACAAAATGGAAAAAGCAAAATCCCGGGATGGACGTAAACAGTCCTCCAGTCCCTACACCAAACCAAGGTCTTGGCTCTTTTGGCTCAGCAAACTCACCTTACTCTGCAGCAACGCATCACCTTCTCTATCCACACATGACTGCGTATTTGGCGGGGGGCAGTGTGTCCAGTGGAGGGGCTTTGGCTGCTGCCGCAGCATCGGGCTCCCTACTCTATCATAACCCCAATGGAGGTCCACCTGGATCCAACTCCTTCCCATCCTCTTATTTCTCTCATTTGAGCCATAATTCTTAATAGAAACGACACCGGTTTTAACACATAGCCACAAGGGCAAAAAATCAGTAAATGCAATAATAATCATTAATGAAGAAAAATGAACAAGAAACATTGCCCAAAATATGCCAATCATACAAAAGTTTGAATGTTCAACCCGTGAAATTATCCCGTAAAAAGTGAAAAATTACGTTTGTTTTAGTGAAATCGTTTTTATTATTAATTTTAAATACTTTTTCGTTCGCAGTAGATAAAAATTAAAATCCTTGTTTCTGACTATATTTACACACAAAAAACAAATAACTTTATATCAAAAACCACTGGTAGCTTGTGAATAAGTTACAAAGACTATTGGCTATACTACAAAAAAGTGAGTTTCGCTAAGGAAAAGTGGCTACGAATCATTTATCTATACATATTATGCAGCAAGCGTTGTCAAGTAAAAATATTTTGTGTTCGTCCCACATGCCAAAAATTAAGAAATATTGCAGCACTTTAACATGATAATTTTAAAGAATTAAATAAAGAATTATAAAACGAACAATGAACATGATTAATTAGTATTTAGTTATAAATGAACATATATTACTATAAATATGCAGTAAATAAGATATATATTATTGTGTGTAAACAAAACATAGTTTTGTCAGATTTATATTTAATACTGTAGTTATAAATGCGTAATGCATAAAATATAATGAAGTATTAAAGCGCAATTACTTACATGATGACAATTTGAAAATGTGTGTATGAATCGCTTTGTTCAATGGCATGACATTAAAAAACGCTAAAGAAAATCCCATCATTATAATCATTTTAAAAATCATCATCACATCTATGTTTGCCAAATTTCCACTGAAGTGCTCCACATTATTTTCATTAGATGCCCTTGCTTTTAATTACGTCAGTAGTTATGAATGGAGAGAAGTGCATTCACTTCAAACAATGTATCAAGAGTTGATGTGCACAGAACAGGGATTTTTCATACGTGTGCAAAATTAACGGTTGCAGAATAAAACAAAAAAAATCAGGTTGGTAAACAATACGGAATTTCATACGCAAGCATAGCATCAAGTAAACATGTACATACGTACATATGTTACTTTTGAGAAAATTGCGTAAAGTATTTATGCGTTGTTGACAAACAAACCTTTCATCCAGCGACAAATTATTTTTGAGTAGGTGATTGTAAAAAAAATTGTAAAAAAACCCACGCCAGAAATATAGATTTCATCATTTTTTGGAGTTTTTTGTACATAACTTGATGCAATACACGTCACAAAACAGCATTAGCGCATTGAACCTTTTCCCCCATTAAACCAGACGTTTATTTCGAGAGATGACAGGAAATGCAAATTGCTACACAAACAATTATTTATGATACATCCAATATGTCGCGTTGAGATTTTGAAACGAGCGGAATCGAGGTCCTTATAATTTCATCAATTATATGATACGTAAATTATGCATGCATAGTTGGTTGTAACCGTATAGCGCAATATTGTGAAAGCATAATAACAACAATAAATATTTGCTGCGTAATACTTTTATTTTGAGAGGAACTCTCCATCATTCGTCATTTCGTCATTACACTTGTCCACAACCAGTAGTTTTCCCTTTCCCTGTTGAGCAGCAGGAGGTTGACTTGATTAACGCTGATGGAGAAAATATGCTCGTTAAATTTTCACGCTTCTGCTCGCTTTCATCTTACCTGGATGAAGGTGATTATTATTAGCATATAGCCAAGTATGTATACTATGAATTTCGTATCAGTGCATCCTTGCTTAATAGGTTGTAACTGCGTAAGTGTGCTGATGTTTCTCCTGTCAAGAAATAACTTTTTATCTCAACTCTTTAACTTCTCCTCCTTCTCTCTCCTCAGCAGTATCATCATCTCCGCCACTATTACCGCTCATTATTATTAGCTCGCATATTATTCGTTCAATTTATGTATATATATATACTAAAGACACTTCGGTGCCTAGTGCCTCGCTTGTCACTTGACTGCTTGCAAGTTATTTGATACAATATACTATACAGCTCTTCATCACTTTATAATGAACATAATATCACGAGTTTTCATTTCATATAAATAAACTCACTGTGGATTTTTTTAGTAAATCCAACAAAACTTTACTTACAACATTGTCTATTCGCTGCACACTTATCACCCCCACATTCATATAAAACCTTTCCATGTTTCTCAATATTCACGAAAGGTATAATATATTGTTTCGGGAAAAGCACGTACATGCATAGCAATAGGGATTCATCTTTTTCTTTTTATTATTTAAAACGAAATCATTGCATGATTTTGTTATAGTTCTATTTACCGTTCTTTTTAAATAGAAAAGCCAAATAGTTTAGAGGAAGTTTCCTTAATTTCTTCAAACAGCAAAAAAAGATAGAATTATACATTTTCCCTTAACAGCTACTCGTGCACTTTCCTATTAAAACGTGCAGAAGTTTGCAGGGTTCCCATTAATAATGGTTCTACTGCTTTTCTGTGGGGATGGATTAAAATTTAAACTCTCTCCCACTTCTACTCTCCAACAGCTTTATTATGCAAAAACGGTGAAGCGTTGTTAATTTTCGACTAATTAGCAAGTTCAAGTTAGTGTACAATGAAAGATGACAATATACGATGTATCAAACCAACCTATAATATTATATCACATTTAGAGTAGCGACTTGTTACCGCATTACTGCGAAATCTCTGTGCTACACACATTTACCATTTTATTTCAAATTAATTTCATGTTTCATAACACACATGCATATTTAGGAATCAGATACTGCTTAATATCCACCTACGAACTAAAGTAAATTATGCGTCTCTGCAAACTTGTATAATCACTTATTCATAATACTTTTTCATATAAGAGAAAAAATGAAGAAAAAACATGTATTTTGAGACGAATGATGAAAATGGCCATTTTTTAAAGAAAGCTCTCTGAAACGCAATATGAACACTAATTATTAGCTAGTGTGATAAGTATAACATGTGGATTATGATAAGGAGGAACAAAATTGTGTGGTGATTCTTACTCATTTTAATAATAATATTTGTCTTTATATGTACATTTTATTTTATATTACCTTAAGCAGTGCTACCAATTGTTATTTCATAATGAAAGGATATTGAGGGAGCGTCTCATCCATAACAATATCATCATTAGCGCTCCTCTCCATTTTTACCTCCTGATTGACGCCTTCTTATCAGATTTTAACGAGTTATTATTATAATATTTTCGCATTGTTGTATACCCTATACTAATACAGATATTTTCCAATTCAGTGAACAAAATCAGTGCAAGATGACGATCATTACCACCACGAGACCCATACAAAGACAAAAGTTTTTGCTTTCGTTCCCAGAGTACAATTCCGCTAGCTAGTTAGTGATTAGGAAAATAGAAAAAGTTTTGCGGAAAATGGATCCAAAAAGTAGAATGAGGAAACCCTTATTTGATTAAAATCATGAAACCTATATTATTATGAAGAGACAGTTACTCGACTGTCAAAAATATGGGTACATTTCTTCCTGTACATTTATATGTGTGCATCAACCATGAATAACTACTCCGCTAATTATCCATTTGAAAATAGAGATGGAAAGAATCACGAAATCACTGGCGCTTCGATAATCATTTTTGGAAAAATAGATTGGTCTCATTAAATATCTTAGCTAACCCTTAATTTGTGTGCGGAAAAGTATACAGAAAATAATGTATAGCTGACTTTTACCACAAAAATAAATAATCTACTGACACTCATTTTTGCTCATTAAAATGTGAATCCCTTTTCCTCTCTGAGTGTGTGTGTGGGCGCCATCACGATCATCCACACAAAAACCTACACCATGTATTTTAAGGAACTAACAACTTTTACTGCTGACTTTATTTGAAAAATGGTCAAATTACACCATTACCACATTAATAAGCTATTTCACCAACAGTAGTAGCAGTCTTATTTGCTGCCATGCATGTAGTTATGATAATAAAAAAATCCTGGTACAAAAAGCAATTACATAATACTCCAACCAAGAGACCCAGCTAATTAGCGAGTTCCACAACAATAAAATGGCTGTGTATTTATGTACGTGAAATACTAGTAGCTTATATAGGGTGTTTAGAAGTAATCTTAATTTAAGTCTTCCTCATTCATGATCAACGCCATCATTATCATCAACTACAGAGTATCATGTTTACAGTTTAAGGGTAAATCACATTGCATTGTGTACATGTTGTGCTGTGCTTTGTGTGAAGGTTCTTATTACTACAACCGCACACATGGGAATACAAGCTGGCCGAAAGGATAACACGAACAACGGTAAATAACGCAATTATAATAATATAAACTCGTGTGTCATAATATAACAATAGCTGCACACTATGAATGCATGAAAAGAGAGCATAAAAAAGAAAATTGTGACTTTATACTATACTCTCACAGTGTGCTTGACGATGCATGCCATTTTCTGGTGAATATTATTATATTATTATATGTCTTTTGTCACTGTACTTTCTGCGTTCCTGTAACTTGGAGAGAAAAAAGAGAGAATGAAAAATATAAACTGTTAAGGCTTCTCACTTTTCACTACATGCACATTATACACAAGTGTATTTTACTCATTTTACTCTTTCCACAGAGAATACAAGCTGGTTAGTTTGTCTTTTATATGAATTTTCTGTTGAATGTATATAGCATTCACTGCATGGAACTTGTAAACTGGTAATAATGATGATGATAGGGTTGCATCATTATTAAACACCAAGAGAACTATTATTGTTTCTCCATTTGTTGGTGTTGTTGTTATGAAGATGATGATCTTTATGAACATGATCATTATTATTATCACCATTAAACTTGTTTGCTATGTGCATGAGTTTTATAGTCAAAGTGCATAAAGCAGAAAAACAGATTTCATATATGACTTGGCAATATGGAGATAGTAGTTATTTCCTTCTTTTAAATATTCAGTGTTTCACTGTATGGTTTTATGCATAATAAATAAGCAAGTTGTTAAACGGTGCATTGCACGGTAGCAATTTTGTCTAGCAACTCCCTTAACACCATATCATCCGAAAAGGTGCTGTAACCAAAAGTTATGGAGATCCATTGTAAAAAAGTTTGCTACTGTTATTATTCCAGGAAAACTTGTTGTTGCTGTTGTTATTGTTATGATTATAGTTAACAGAGAGGAAAAGGGTAGTTCACACTAACATGTTCTTTTTATTATATTTTATTATAATAATATGGGAATTACATGAATTTTACAATGAAAGTTAAGAAAAAGAGGGAGAGTTTTAGGTGTCCTGTGTTAAAAAGCAGCCCTAGAAATTGGAGAGACAAAAAAGAAAAGACCATAATCATCATCTCACACAATAGCATTTGAACTCTTGTATTCACTCTTCTTCTTCCGACTTTCTGTTTCACTGCTTGTTTTCAGAAAACGAGAGTGACTTTGTAGAAAAAAAACTTTCTGGTAGCATGGTGTTTTCAGTAGAAACATTAGTGTTGGTTTTGCTGCTGGCGAGTTTTTGGTGACGTTGGTGCCTTTTTTGGAGGCTCTCTAAAATGAAATGGAAGCCATCTGAACCAGATAATAACGTGCATAATGTGAACATGTGTGCTGTTGTGATACTTATGATGATGAGGACTTGCTTACTATCCATAGTTTCCTCTCATTTTGGTCTTTTTACCCCGGTTTGTGTTATTCCCATACGGTAGGGTGATGATGATGCTGATAGTGGTCGTGTTATCAGGTCGTATTTGTTGTAACGACAACGACGACGACTACTGTGATGATGATGATAATGGCAAGTGGAGATAAAATTGGAGACCGACCTATTAATAAATGAGTGTCCCAAGGGTCCAGTCATAAATTTCTATGTGGATACGTAAGTAATATACTACATATATATGTGTATGTACCTATTATACACACGTATACGTGAGCATTAAGGTATCATATGAATAGAACATTACTACCCGGTTAGTAATGTGTTGGTGTGATGATGATCATGGTGGTTATTATTGTGGTGTCATATCATCGTCATCATCATCAGTTTCTCGTTTCTCTTTTGAATGTAATGTAATAATAATAGTATGTATTATGCGTGTACTTATTTACGTATCTGGGGAGATATGCGAACATTACCAGTCATGGTTTTAAGGGCAGCCAACCACTTTATGGAGAAAATGTCCATGTCAATAATAGTAATAGTTATCATCGCCATCATAATATGATAGTTATCAAGACTAGTACAAGTTATTGTGGTAGTTAGTAAGTTAGCAAATTCTAGATTTTGCTGGATAAAATAAAATATTTATATGTTGTATGCATTTATATTAAAGATATGGTATAATAGAAAAGTAGTCACGACTCACGACACAACAAGACTACAAATTATGCATTCCATGATAAACAAGTTATCTCATGTTTAGTATATTTGGCTTAGAAGATGGATAATTTTGCGAAATACACATAATTTGATCCAATTAAGATGGAATGTAAGGAAATATGATCTGTGCTGCCGTTAAGAAGAAAACAAGGCACAACTACAGTTAGAAAACATCTTGTAAATTGATGTCAAGTCAATAAGAATTTCAGAACTACGTAATAATAATAATAATAACGGGGATAATTTTATACCAGGAGAAGTTGAGTAATAAGAAGGATGATTGCAACAAGAGAGAGAAATCTTATTGAGCACAAAGTTTACCTATGGGACTTTGTCAAGCACAAATTACAAGTTATCTAAGTTATTCCCATTATACTATTACGCAAGATCTGATAAAAAAAAGTTATGTATATTTTGTTTTCTTTCGCCGTCTTGTGTTTCCTTCTCGTTCAACTATACTCCAACTATTTCTACTACTTTAATTTTCGTATGTGTCACGAACAAAAGAAGATAAAAGAGGGAAAATAGCAGAGGAAAAACAAACCATTTTATTTTGAGAAGGAAAGAGACTAGGTTAGATCAACAAGCATTTTATGCAATGCACATGAACACGCGTGAAACAACTCACGTGCCGTTAAAAGTCTCTTAGCTCATATTTATCCTAATTAAACAAATTACATAACATGTATTACTTACCAGTATATTCAGAGTAAGGAGTAAATCAAGAAAGTGATGAAATACTAATATACATGTATATCCTCGTATATTTTATATGCATGAATTAAGTTTAATGCTTTACCGAAAAAAAAGTTTTGAAGCTTCGTTTTTTTTTGGAAATAGGTTTCGAAATGGTAGCAATTTAAATGGTAGCGACTTATAAATATGTATCATTTTAATTTCTGTGAAACCTTAAAATTTTGTGGTAGCAAACCTGCTTTAAATTGTTGACTGCTGCTTTAAACAAGATGAGAACGTGAACGTTTTCAGTGAATGAGCAAAAGTTTAAAAAAAGTAGAGGTGGAGAACCAGCCCTGACTATGAGAAGACAAGGCAATATCAGAGAAGTTAAAAAAGGAGCGCAACTGAATATTTAATATGTGCAATTTCCACTTCATATTCGAGCATATTCGCAGAGGGAGTTGTGAATGAGAAAAAATGTAGTGTCATTTTCCTTTCGATATCACTGTAGATAGGGCCCCAGAGACTTTCACTAGAAGAAGGATGAGGATAATAATGTCGCCTTATTGCATTACACACCATCTGTAACGACATAATAAATGTAATAATGGGTCCTGGAGACTCTGCTACCCGAACAGCTTCAGCCCCGTTCGTCTCATCAGTATCATCTTGATACTTACTTTATTACTGCTGCCATTGCCATGACGCTCTGTCGTTTTATTCTAGAGAGCAAAGTGCTCCAAAAAAGAGTCCTGTAATATGCCATAGATGTAAAAGAACAAAAAAATATAAAATGATGATGCAGAGACTCACTCAGACTTAGCAAGTTTGCTATAAACTTTCCCGTGTTTTGGCCTCTTGTCCCATAAATATGGAAGATAGAAACGATCAAGTTTTAAAATACATACAAGACATTTATTGAGCAACTATCATGACCATCATTTCATCATCATCGTTGTCGTCGTCATTTTCACAACCAACCAATGATGGTGATAACTTATCTGTATAACATGCACATATAGTAGATATAATAATACTTATAATAAAAATAATAATAATAAGTACCACACAACATACAATGTCCTTTTTTATCGTTTCTCTACATTTAAAAAAGAAATTTTCGCGAAACGTGATATAGGGATAATAACAATAAATATTTGAAAACGGAATGAATAACTTGAGCTTAATAAATATTTATTTTTATTAACTACAATATCACATAACTGAGACTTTTAAATGCGGTGATATCATTTCAACATTTATGCATGTCTGCACTGCCTATACTCTATCGGCGTATACTGTCAACTGTAGAAAATTGTGGAAAATTAACAAAAATAATCATTCGTATTTTCTTGGAAGACATAGAAAGGAAGTTCTTTTACTTTGTAGCGAAACGATGTTAAACAAAAAAAGATACCGCTTATGTTTTTTATTTGTATTTTTCTTTCACAGTCATTAGACTAGACCACTCACCGACTCACCATAGAATGGCACCGCCATAGAATGTCATTATACTTAAATGACATGGAATCTTAAGAATTAACGAAGCTTGCAGCCAAGTACAAGTTGACTGAGATTTTCAAGGTACTACTAATTGCAAATGTTAGAAATAAGGTTATCGTATCATTTTCATCTTCACATGATCACCAAGACGTTGTGATAGCCAGTGTTTTCATTATAATACATTCAGTTACTATTCATTTAAAAAGATACACACGGGTTTGCACTTCCTCTTTATGAAAAGGTCGGCGAGTAAATTACTGTTCAAAACGTGTAACAAATATTCTTATTTTTATGTGTGGTGATGATGTACCGCAAAAGCGACAAAAGTCGCAAATGAATTGAGCCATTCACTTGTGCTTTCACACATGAAGCAAAATATTCATGTTTCTCAGCATATAATTGTTTTTCTTAATATTTTCAGATGAATTCTGTTTATCGGTATTGCTCATTACGACTTCCTTACTATTTTTCGGCACTGCTTTGCCTTAATAGTTCACCGCTTTACTGACGTTGTCTGTATCTTTTTTGTACAAATGGACACACTTGGAAAAAATGAAGCAAGATTACGCATCACTTAGGATGTTTCACAAACTCTTTAAAATTTTACCGAAAAAGTGACACGGATCAGTTCAGTTTTGTGGCGGTTGAAGTATTGACATCACTGATGATGAAGAGAGTGCAGAAAACTCTTTTTTCAAAAGAAGAGATTTAAAGTGTAATAATGAATACACGTGTATGCATAATTTCTTCACATAAACAATAATGAGAAGCAATTATTTCTCTTTGGTACCAACCATATTTTCATGACAGCGGTAGCCCTTTTGTTTTATCGGGAAATGGGAACACATCCCACTTGCTCATTAAATAGCCAAAAATTGATTCAAAGTGAAATAGCAATCAGGGTCATCCGCCCCGTATTACCCGCAATACCCACAGCTCTTTAAATCCGGTCGGATTAAGTAGCCATTACATTTGTTTTCTTTTTTATTACTTTACAGACGTTTGCCCAAAAGTTATTTCATGTATTGACTGAAACTTTACGACTACTTCATTTCCTCTTCTGATCTATTGTTTAATATAAATGTATTCAATAAATTATTGGTACTTAACCAAATAATAAAAGCCCTGATAATTATTTATTTTTATTCTCTAACATACGAACAATTTGACATCGAGCTACAAATGCATTTATGGTCAACACGTAGAATATTCTTTAATGCAAAAGCAATAAGTAATTGTTGAGAGATTATGATGTATTTTATTCTAACTTTTTCAGAAAAATACAAACAATTGCATTTATTGTTTGTATAACACACAATTTCGAAGAAAATACTTTTCCTCATTTTTCTCTAACAAACTCATATAATATACCAGAAGAACAGTGACACTGACTGTGTGTGTATTGTATACGTGCGAGTGCGTGAGTCACATCTGCACAGAAGCAAAATATAGTGGGAAACCGGTTGTGGTTCTCTGGAAGGCAGCTGGACCACTGCAGTGGCCCTAACGCACACTACTCAGCCAGTAAGAAAGGCAGAAAGAGAAAAAACCCTCGCCTTGTACCAAGGATTCTCTTGCACTCTCTCCAACTGACTGACTAATTTTCTCAGTAAAAAAATTTCAACGTCACGCATGGCATGCTGCAAATAATATGGGAACAGTTCAGTTCACAGCATTTTCCTTTTCAAATGTCTGTTTCACTCACCATTTTCTTGTCTAATAAACCGCAAAGGGTTTTCTGACTTCAACAGAGCAATAATGACAGTTCTTTACTTAATGAATCACTGTGTTAAATATTTGGTGAGTAATGAGGATGATTAGTTTGTATTTAACCGGTGCCGCCAAAAGGCGTTTAAAGACACATCGGGTAAAGTCTTGGTCAATAATCTTGTCTTTTTCAATTATGTACGGTTATTAACAAAAAAATGTATGCTGGAAGGAGACTTTAATGTGTTCAACCTTTTTTCCCTGTCGAAATATGTCATTAATTTACGCTCGTTACACTTTTGTGCTTGTTAGTGTGGGCATCTAGCGTTTCATTTCTACTGAGATCTGAGTGACAAAGATATGGTTAAATAAATTGGTAAAATTGTCAGTAGTAAAATGAAAGTTCAAAAATTTCATATGCGTACTATTTGTCTCAGAAATCATATTTGGTTATAATAATAAAAAATGTATCTATTGATTGAGTAAAAACAAATAAAATGACAAAAAAGTCCCCATGGTTATAATTGTCATCATTATATTTATAACCAAAAATAGTTTAAAATTTTCATCTGGTTCTGCTTTAAAGTCCCTTTTTTCCAGTATGCTTGACTGAAATGAACGTTACCATTTACAAATGAATCTAAATGGTTTTTTGACTGAGACTGTAAGAGTCCTTTGATGTGGTTTTACTAATTCGTAAAAAGCATACCGCGTCGGACATGCACAGACAAAACAACGACGTGATGGTGTGAACATGATATAGACAAGGACAGCCCTTTTAAGAGTAAATGGGAAATTGACAAGATGACATGACAACGCCGTAATATATCTAGTAAAATGTGTGTGTATCAGCTATAGAATAAACCTCCTTATGTATATGTTTCTGTTTAACCGCTATAATTCACTTGAAAAGGGCCTTTGCTCTTTTTATTAGGAAACAAGAATGCTATTATGAATTGCACTTATTTATTTCCAGGTTTTTTGTCGGGTGGTGGGAGGGTGTCAATTTAATACACACACAGGCCCAACCTCAATAGAAAAAAAACGAGTAAAAATGATGGCAACAATGAGACGTAGTTTATACCAAATGGCATCATTATGCTTGTTTTACAAGCAATGTACACTATTCAGAAAAATAAAAAGTAACAATGTTTGTATTGAGCTTGTGTGTCGGCACATATTGTTGTAATGAATTAATAATAATAAAGTTGTTTGTATTATTGTGCATGTGAAGTGAAATGAATATGATATGGATATAGGTACTGCCACCAATGAAGCCACTTTTACAACCATTATAACCACCGCAACTGTGCACGCTACCTAATTCACAAAAAAGATGCATATATCACATTACTAAAATGTTACAATGCTCAGCACACATTATAATAGAAAGGGGAAAAAACCGACCTTTCTCGTATTTCATGTAAAAATGAACACGCTTCGTAGAAAACTTAATTACGACAAATGTACCAAAAAGGGATACCGCATTAATATAATAATAGCCATAATTACATTTATTTGGTAAACACATAAGTTAAACGTGTTAAACATTAATAAAAAACAATGATGCTGATAGCAAAGCTTTTTTGTGTTGTCGAGTACCTACTTTGGATATTGTTAGGTTCCTGCATTATGCAAATATGCAGATGAACTTCTTTTGTCCAAAAT
>JAQFXM010002215.1:0-26057 GCA_034693345.1 Entomobrya multifasciata
TTTTGGCCAAAAACGAATTCAAAAACCATTGTTTAACCACGGTTAACCACATTTTCGTTTAACCAAGTCCTACCCTAATTTAAAGCTATCTCTTTGATTTAAGCTTACGATGCATTAATGTGTAAAATTGGACTTTTTTTTCTTTTGAAGGTGCTTTAGTTGATGATGATCATGATCATAAATGATGATACGCTATGTTCACTGGTATCCTGTTACGTAACCGTCACCTCCTCCTCTTCTCTTCTTCGTCAATTGCAGAAGAAGCAGAGTTGATGATAATCATGATCACACAAGTTGATGATGGTGCTACTTGTTCACGCATAGTAATTTTTCAGCTGCCACCATCATCGACGACCATCGTCATCATCTTGTCGTGTCGTTGTTTCATGCCATCATGCTAACTGATACAAATTGCAGTGCATGCTCACATAAAACATAACAAGCTTCAAAAAAAAATCAGTCAGAAATGCTTCTAGTTGTACTTAAGATAGAACTCACTGATTATTATACAGTGACTGTGATTTTTTGATGAAACTCATTTCAAAGAAGCACGCACACAAGTTTTTTTGCCTTTCGTCGCGTCGTCGTCTTCTTCTTCACTGTCACTCAATCTTTTTTAAATTCAATGCAGGGTTTTACTCTTGTACTTGGTTAAAGAGTTAAGAGAGGCAGTTATTTAGTTGTAGTGCGTAACATTATGAAATAATAGTTTAAAAATGCAATACAGCAAGAAGCATGAAAAAATATGATGAATGTAAAAGTGAAGAAGCTTTTTTAATGCGTTTTTTTGTCGTTAAAAGCCGTTAAAGCATACATACAAGCATATCAGCATGCTAAGGCGAAGCAACGCCTAATTGGCCCAGAGACGTGAAGGTTAGCTGTAGCAAATGGCCTTTACCACGTTTACTTATTGAACAGTAGGCTTTTATTTCTTTGCCAATGGAAAAATCGCCGAAAAATAGATAATGGTTTTGGTGATGATGGTCATTGTTCATCCAAAATTGACTTGACCAAATGCATAGGTACCATTTTAAGAATAACAAGCTGACTTTACAAACTAAAGCTGATGACTTGGCTGTTTTAGGAATTTGTTACATAACTGATTGATTTTTGATTATATGTTTTGCAAATAAAAATATTTTTATAGACATAATCTCCTTCTTTGTATAATATACTCACCTGAGGATAAACCATTCCAGAAAAGTCGGGATGTGGTGTCGGGATTTTGATACGAATTTCGTGTGTTGCACACTTAATCTCAATATTGGTCATAATAAGCGCCTCTTGTGAGTTGACCTCATCTAACGGTCCATCTCCTAGTTGCTTACTACTTACGCTACTAGTACTGTCCTTATCTACTGACAAGTCTGATAACAGTTCTGACGGGCTCAGCGTCGACTTTCCGTGGACTACCGTTGTGAAGCTCAACAACACGAGGAATAGCGCCCTACTCCTCCTCAGCAGGAAGCTGACTTGCTTACAATTACTACTGCTACTTGACTTCATCTTGAATGCTTTATCTGCAAATCAAAAACAAAATTAACACAAAAAAATCATTAAAAAATTCATCAAATTTACAACACATATATGCAAATGACCTTATGCACTTGTCTTGAGTTTTAAGTTTTCACAACTTTTACCCAAAAAATATAAATTATTACATTTTCTCAAATTTTTCATTATTCATTTTTTTTGGGCGAATGAATACATCCCCGACCTGATCTCTATATGCATTGTACGTATGGTATCTTCATCAATATGGCATGACGAGGCATTAAATTAGCACTTTTTGATGGTCGTCAGTGTCAAAACGTTGCGTTCAAAAACGCATTAGCATTTTCCCTATTTCTCCTTCTCTCTCTCTCTCCTCAACAATGTCTTTTAACGTCCATCACCATCATCATCAAATTTGCAAAATTAACTACAGTTAAACATTATTTTTTTGCAACATTGCACACACATGTTTATAACATGTTTGTGTACCTACATCCCAAAAAAAAGAAGGATTTTCCTTTATTTGGACAAAGTAAGTCGTCACACACAAACACACACGTCCTATAATAATATCAACAAAACATTAATAATGGTGGCGGATACTACTACGGACTCCACAGTCCACACACTGATCTAACAGCTTTTCTATTTTGTTTGCTGAGGAGGTGGAGGCCAAATTAAAGCCAACAAAGTCACTTTGCATTTGCTTTTGTGTTTTATACTATTGCATAGGTATTCTTGCTGCAACAACATGCAAAAAAAAGAGGATCGAACTGTTAAGTTGACTGAAGGATCCTTTCACTTTGTCCAAAAACTGATCTAGCCAATCTGCCCATTTTACCATGTATTATCCTCATCCATCCTTAAGTTTAAGAGAGTAGCCATCATCATTATATGAATATAGTGGCATGGCATACTAAATATCTTTTGTCTCTTTTTTTATTACAATTTCTAGTGAATTGTTGCTCTCTTATTGTTATGTTGTGAATCAATGAGTCAACCAAGCAAATACATATTTTAAAAAGTTGCGTAGTCGTCATACGTAAGTCGTAACAAGTAACATTGCACTAAATTCATTTCAGTTCAAGACAGCAAAAAAAACAATACATCAATTCAAACTAATAAACTATTCGCTCGCATACTAGCTTTAACAATGTACGTATAATCATTCGTTTAAAACTTATCTACATTCCTTTCTTATTTGCATTATTGCATGATTCCACTAAACGATTGCTCGCATGCATGTTTTTATGACTATCCGTGTCCGTCCCTAAACATACTACTACACTACATGTAAATGTAATGATAACGGGTCTCTTTTTTTCTTTCTCTTAAAAAATATAAACGAGCAAAAATAATCATAATATTTAAATACATTCCATATAATATGCTATATGTATATACGTTTACTATATGATTATTAAGAACATGTCACAATTTTTGCACACAAAAATATGTATAAAACGCCGAGTTAACTAGCTCGTCAGACAGCTCTTACCACCAACAATGAATCACCAGAAAACGGGGATCTGATCACGCTTGTTCTCCTGTTGATAATAATGATGGTGATGGTGATCAACAGTTTTTACAAAAGACTTTTTGTGGTAGTAGTAAAAATAGTTGTGGGCAGTCTTACTTATCTCGTAAAAATGGACAATGCACTGCAAAGAATACGTCCATTTATTTGATATTTAAAGTGCAGCAAAAAGAAATAAAAATCACTGCTGCATTGCATTTTTATTTGGTTTGTAGTGCATTGGGAATCAGGGCATAGATAAATAAAAAAATGAATATATTTACGAATGTTTAACAGTTGAAATATAATAAGACAATAAGTACTTATTATTATCATCGTCACCAGATCAGTGTTTTTAGCGAGTACCAAGTACGCATGAATTATGAATATGTACATAGCAATCTCTGTTGCTAATTTTTACTCGCCTTGGTTAACAGTTTGTCTACTCACTACTCTGTTGACTGACTTTTGTGTGCGTTTAAATTAAACCCTTTTTCTTTGCTTATTATCGTGTTATCATTAAGGTAGAAAGACAAGAGGACGATGATAAGACTTTGTTCAGACGGATTCTTTTTTTGTTTGCTGCCTAATCACATATGCGCATTAATTTTATAATATTTAGTTACAAGGCCTCGGCTACAAAACGCATTATTGGTGTGTCATGTCATGTCATCGTCGTCAGGATCATTAAAATGCATGATATATTGTGTTACAATGTTGCATGATGATTGTATTGATTTCTTATTAAGCTTATAGGTAGACATTAGTCAATTTTTGGTTTTGCCTAAGAGCAAGCTTGGTGCCAGCAGATAGGGCTAATTTTAACAGGTGCCGAAAAGATTAAGACCTATTGATAAGCTACCGCTGAGAGAACAGTTTATACTTGTATGTAAGTCATGCACTATCTGACTATCTAAAATAGCTGATTTTTATTATGGTACTTTAGCATTTTATAATAGTCCTGTTACACAAATACGGTATGACATGTGCTAAAAGTGCTAATCAATATAATAAAAGTTTATCTGGTATCCTTAATAAGCCTTAGAGCTTAACAGGTCGATAGTCGGTGGTAGGTGCCTAAATAAGAAAAATGCACTTTACTGTTAGTTAGCACTATTGACTGACTTTTGTATGATGATCTGTCTTGCTTTGCTACTACCTTCATCTTTGATTTTGATAATTTAATCTGCGCGACAGTGACAACTGCACTAACACCATTTTGCTGAACAATGGAATTTTTCCAATTGAGAGAATTATGATGGTGTCACTGAAAAGTCGTGTCATATTCACCTGTTGTTATTCAGTGCAAAAGTATCTCTGTGCATCTCAATCATTACTTTTTATTCTTTCAAATCATCAAAACAGATAATATTTCTTCATTGGCTTGAACAAATTGTGATTTGCGATTACCTACATATTTATGTTACATGAGCACACACATAAGCATTTAACGCCATCATTATCATCATTCATAGCAATTGAACTAATCATATTATTGCATGCTAGTAAGATGTATAGCCTTAAGCTGATTGGTGGCGGTGCAGTGATACTTGTCGCTGCTGATGATAACGTAATACGCGGTCTCTCTTCTCTGTCTTCTCCATTGAATGGAGAATTCAAAAAAAATCTATCCTTCATTTTCGTCATCCAAATCAACGCCACAGGAGTATATGTAGTAACGTAACAAGTCGTCGTCATTTCTATTTATGTTTGTGTATGTAGTATTTCGCGACAATGATGACTATGACGATTGCTGACGCTTTTTCTAAGAATAGAGTGGAACATCAACAATTGTTACGTATTTTTTTGTTGATGCGGCAATTGTTCTTATCACAAACTCAACTCAGCACTCCAAAATACCACCACCACCACTTCAATTTGCTTCTATACAGCCGCCGACGACGCCATAGAGGTGTCGTTTGAATTTCTGTGTATGTCTAGAAATAATACTGGGCTCATTTACGAAAAACTTATGTGATTAGAAGGGCTGATAATATGAGAAGCCTACACTATTATTTTACCAAAGAAATTTTTTACCCCCAGAAGGAATTATTATGCAATGTTTTAACAAACCCAAAAAATATGTTATACTTATAGACATTTAACACACATATCTAACCAGCTTTTCTCCACCACACAAAGAGCAGTATATAATGACACCAAAGTCAGAGAAACCACAAAACCACGTTTACTTTTTTCACTAAGATATCATCATCATCAGCGGACAACAATGTAAATCATCAAGAAAATCACCGTGATTGTCGGGTAGAGAGGGAGACATGACATGTCCTGCAACGACGATCTTGTCAAGTTTTACTTTGAATTTGCATGGCTTACATGATAAGCATAGGATTTAAATTAGAGAACAGAAAGAGAATTTAAGAAGAAAAGAATTGTTGTTCTTGTATTATAGAAAATATAGCGGTTTTATATGATTTTATTTATCTTGTCAACTTTTCCGTCTAGTTTTGGTTGGAGATTCTGAACTGAGCCTTAAGAAGACAAGGAGGTGGTACACAAAGTGAATGGAATGCATTCATTCTTTTTTTTGTGGTCAGCAGACACCAGACCTCTAAATTCATGTTTACTTTTGAATTCAACAGAGATTTTATACAGTAAAAAAACCTTACTTTTGACTAAATACAGCCATGCAAAATGTAAAAATGCTTTACTTTAGATTACCTACGCTCCCACATTTTCTCCTCTCTAAAATATGCAAATTAGTCTTGCTAGAAAAACAAAAAAATACGGATTTTTTGGTCTGTAATAAATTCATTAAGCCAAGTTCATATTATTGTCTTTCTGTGTAATGAACGGTTAAGGAGAAAAAGTGAGCGGTAAAGATTTCATTTTACCATAATTTTTACTTCTTGGTAAAAAAAATGAGTTAAAAGAGAGAGAAAAGAGTGGGCATTGGGCATGTCGTGTAAGTATTAACTTGAAGGTAAGGTACATTTTTTTCAAAAATAAAAAGAACAACGACCGGACTTGCCTTAACGTTGTCGTCGTGCATGCCAGTATTGAATTACTCAGAATCAGAATATAAACACAAGACAAAAAAAAAACATTTTTTAAACTTGATAGAATAGTCTTCGTTCACTCACTCAACATAATCATCATATATCAAAGAGATGATCTTTTATGTGTATGTATACAAGACAGAAAAAGAACAAACCAACAAGACACCTTTCTAAAAAAGATTTACCGAATCAGGAAATAATCATGTGTGCATGCATCATATCAAGTATACATGTATAACACGTTGCTAAAGAAGAGGACAACACACTTTTTGCCCAATTGCACACCAATATTACATACCACCACTTTTCTCTTAAACGATTTATGATGCACTTTTCGCAGAGAATTGTAAAGGTCATCATCTTCATTTCAAGTTTAAAGGTTGTATTTTTTTGGCATGAGTCGAGCATGATAGAACAAAACCGATGACGTCCATCCGTCTAAATAGCAAATTAAATTCACGTTTCTTATGCTTTTTGTTTTTTTATTGAACGAAAAACAATATCCGCCTTTTGGCATAGCTCACATAAAAATGCACAAGTCTCCGTTTCTTTAATCTCCACAAAAACCATAAGTTCACGTAGTCTATCATTACCGTGTCTTTGATTAGTTATGTCCAAGTCATGAAAAGCCATCAAACAAAACGGAAAATATTTTCCTAGACATGATACGAACGAGCACACTTTATTTTTTTTATGATAACCAAGAACACATCATGAATTCATCTAGTGGAAATAGGCAGTTTAGTTTTGAAGGTCCATCCGTCAATCATCATAAACCACCTATTTCTTTTTCGCATCTTCATCCCATTGTTATGCTGTGCAATCACAATGCAATGTAAATGTAAATACTTTTACATAAAAATATTTTAAAGCAACTATATAAATTTATAGTACATGTACATCTCTTAACATGACATGCTGGATTTCAAGGTTAATAGCAAACAAACAAGATAAAATTTTGTAAGCTTTACAAAAAAAAATTTGCTTACAGAATTTACTACTTTGAATTGTTATACTGGTTGTCTCTCTATGTCTCTCCCTCTCCCACCCTCTCTATTAAGCATACCGACAGACTCGTTCTGAGCAAGTTATCTTCTTTCTGGCTCCACTTTAATTTTTCGTAATTTGTAATAAAGTACACATCCTGCATTATACTCTTCTTCAATTTTTTATGCTATTTTTTCTTCAAAAATGCATAACAACTTTTTCCCCCAATTTTAACAACACAGGAACAATAAAAGTGTAATGAGTACGTACGAAAAACGTGTGCATGTATATATTTCTGTGCAGAAAAATCTGATGAAGAAAAAAAGATCAAAAGAAACAGCGCATTTCTCATTTTTTTTCCTTCAGTTTTTTTTCTGACTCTTGATTGTTTCATACCTGTTGCATGAGATCATATTATATTCTAGTCTGAAGTCACAGTATGAAGCCATCATCCCCTTCTTCCTCCATTTTCTGCACAGATTACTGTGAGAGATGCGGAACGAAGCATAAAACGGGTAAGATGATAAAAACACGAAAAGATGATGATTGTGTGCTGGTGGTGGTTGCTCTGTCGGTGCAAAGAAGCGTCTCATGATCATCATCATCAGAAAAATAGCATGATGAACTTTTTTCTGAGGAAACGAGCAAATATTGTACCCCAAAAAGTTTGTACAATTGCCAGCAGCAGCAAAATTTGTGTACTACAAGATTATTATGTGAACATTACATGACTTTGCATATGAGAAAGATGGAATATAAAGCAATTTTTTTCACTGACTTTTTGGCTGCAAAAATTCTTTCTTCTCCGAAAGAGATTATTACATAAAAATTTCAGGTAACATACTTTTGTAATCACATCACAATCACTTACAATACATAACAAAAAAATGCTCTATCTAATTGATATCTTTGAGCACAATTGCAGACTCATCATTTTTTGGGCATTTTTTTCAAACAATTCATTTGTACAGCCAGCTTCATAAATTCCTAAGTAAAACCACAAAAATTCTTAACAAGTTTACAGAACAGAAGCAGGGTAAAAAAAATGTAGTGTAGCATGTAGTGGTCCAATCACTATAAATTCTAATCCTACCTACCGACAACCATGACTTGTAAGATATTTATGTGATCTGTTTGATAGTTTGAATCAAGGGTTTCAAAACCCAAATCAACGCATTATAAGGTGATGTCTACAGAGCATATTTTTTCAAACTAGCAAAAAATTTCATAGTTACCAAAATATATACAAATGGAAATATATCGTGTATATATCCTCACATCACTACTGTTGGCTTGTATATATTTTTTGAAAAAGTTTGAAAATATAACTTGAATTACAAATTATATTTTTTCTATGTACCGCTCAACAAGGGGAGCGGTACATAGGAAAAAAGTTTGTTTATTTTCGATTTTCATCAGTATAGACACCACATATTTCATAGTACTGAATAAAAAATTTCCATGGAGATTTATACCATTGGTTTGAATGATGTGATGTGATATATTACTTGTTTGACTTGAATGAAATGCCAAATCGCAGGTAAAAATGGCTTTTGGGAATAATTGAAGATTTTTTCCTGGTTTTTTTCATGTCATATTAAATCCATGTGGGCAGCAATTTTTTTGTTCTGTTACAAGACAATGCGTAAAAGATGGTTCATCCATAATATATTGATCGTTCTTTAGTATGATGATCTTTCCAGCAGAATGATTTTATTTTAGGTGGTGAATGCGAATGGTGACATCATTTTTATGGGAGATGTCGATGTACAAATTTTGTTGGATCTTCTTCAAGAAATTAATATTCCATGGCCATTGTACTCTCCTAATCTCTTTTTAATGTAGTAGTAATCATCATCGGGGGAGGAGTTTAATATAATTTTCATGAAGTGATTACATGTATGTATCTTGTTACAGTAATTTCCATACATGAGATTTGTAGATGAGATTTATAAATTACATTGCATATATATACAATATACATACTCATGATTGATATGTGTACATATTTTTTATATTATCGTTTTAAATCAGATGACAATGAGGATGACGAGGACAAAGAGGGATGATTATGGTGACGATGACAAAGCAAAGACATTTTTTCACTTCCCAGTTGAGTCGGCGTCAATATACACACACACACCTGCTTCAAATATAATCCTTATCGTTATTGTCGTTGCTGGTGGTTCGTTATCGGGGGAGAGAAAAATAATTAGTTCTCATGGATGAGAACATTTCGTACGTTGCCCGCCGTCATCAGAAGAAGCATCACCGTCACCTCTTGTGAAATTCTCATCCGTAAAATGATAAGGAGGAAGACGAAGGAAACGCTGAACAAAAGCTACATATATAATTTAATGTAAAATCTTAAGCTAAACTAAAGCAAAAGCAAACGTTTATAATGAATTTGCAGGTGACAAGTGCAAATTTGCATAAAAATGCACTAGTTGTTTAAAATGTAGTAATCCATTTAAAATAACATTAGATTACACCCAATCAATAATTACAGGTCGGCATTTACTAAAACCTCATAACAGGAATGAATGGATTATGTGGTTCTCTTAAACAGCTTAGAGGATCACATTTTAAAATCGCATCATCATCCGTCACCCAATTCAGTTTTTTTCTCGCATTTTCTTGCAACTTCTTTTGAAAAATGTGCGTTTCGTACTTGAAAATCAGTTGTGCAAGGCAAGGTTCAAACCTTTTTTTAAACAACCTAAAGTCAAACCATGTGAGACATTTTTAAACTGCGGTTTTGGTTTTCTTTTTGGCTATGGCAAGGTGTAAGATGTCTTGTGTGAGAAAAAAAATCAAATCGGTGGTGTAGGCGATGAGATAATCTGCATAAAATGCGCATGCAGTCTGAATACAGAAATTTATATGCCTATAACCAGACACATTACTCACTTTACAATGTACACACACATCAAAAAAATACACACTAGTATGCAAAACCATCATAATACCATAAAAAGCGCAAAGATGTGTGCCATCGTATCGTCATGTCATGTCATCCTCTTCTGACTGAGCCAAACCAGCAACAGGTTAAAAAATAAAATGCATACATACCTACATTTTTAATATATCCATATCCAATTCTATTTTTTTCAAGGAACCACCATACCATATCATCCCATCATCGTAATCATGAACAAGGCTCGACATTTATAGAAGTGGTGACCATGTAAGTACTACGGTCCGTAATAAGAAGGTTACTTCTTTTTACTCCGTACGTAAAATACGTCTTAGTATTTTAATAATAGATTGTATTATTCCGTATAAAAAGTTGCATTTACGATATTTAGTCAGTCAGTCAGACGCACTCAAGTTATTATTGCTAAAAAATGCAAATGATGACTAAAAATGTTTTAATAAATGAATATTTATACATGCATTGGCAGGTATTTTTACTTACATACATATATATTTTTCAATGATGCTCCACGCATCTTCCATTTCCCATTTGTAACAATACATATAGCTATTAATATTCGTGAATCTTCGTTTTCTTTATAAACAAGCAAATAGGTAAATAGTAATCATTTCGTGATAATGATAATGATCAGCGATATAACCAGCCCAACTTATTATTCGCATTGTTTGTTTTTTCACCTGTCCTGTCCTCCTCATCTCCAATCAAATAAAAAGAATTTCATTTCATTATTTTGGTCATTCGATCCTACAATTTTTATACTAATTTTTTTTTCTTGTTCTTTTGATTTTCATATTTTCTAAATGACTCATTCTCAGATACAAAGAAGCGGCACTACATATTTGTGTGATTTGATTGAATGAATTTGCACAAAATTTTCTCATCTGTTTTTTTGCTCATTACATTTTTAATAAGAGATAATTAATTATACACATGATGTCATATCTCATCTTCATCTTTTTTTCAAATTTGGCTAATTAATCGAAGCAAACAAGAAGGAATCACAACAAAAAAGGGATCGTTTTGCACAGCAGGAGGACACACAAATTATTACAGTGCGACACGCTTTTATGAAAGCTTAATTATAAAACTTGCCGCAGATGAGATTATGAGATGCTGCTTATTATATGCTTCTGTGCAAAAACTAAATCTACTTCTTTTTACATGAAATCAGTGAACCGATCCGAATTAATGAGAAATCTAAACTAGTATTTGCAGACATGACATGACATGCTATTATTATACAAAAGGCGTGTAATGCAACTTATTATGTAGGTATCAAAATATAATCATCATACATATCAGATTTTTAAAAGCCATTATGATTACACTTACCGTAAAAATAAATAAGGGTCCTCCTACTTTATTACAACTTTTTGGTGTAATCCTACACGCTATTATTATACGCTACTTCTTCTTCGTCTTCTCCCTCAAGAAAAAATCGTTAAAGTCAAGGTCAGTACAGTTTTGTGATCTCCTTGATGATACTTTATGCGTGCTTCACAAGAGAGATCAGAGCAAACACCATAAATATCCAAATGAAAGGTTGTTCTTCTTTTCTTGTAGACTGATTTTTCAAAGAATGGCAAGTTACAAAAGAGGTAATTTGATATTTTTGAGTAGGGAGCGGGCGGTTCCGGAAATTTTTCTTGGTACTCACATTCACAAAATCAAAAACTGGTCTTGACTTCTAAAAAAATTATAAAGAAGAACAACACGGCTTTTATCTTTTGGATTTCAAGTATGGATAGTTGGAGTCGTGTAGTGTAGCCTAGTAGTAAGCTTTTGATAAATTGATGATGAAGGGGTATTGCGTGGGCGGCGTATGATGTTGAAGCGGTGGACAAAAACAAAGAAAAATAAGCTCTGTAAAGTAGTGTTTGCACTTTGTTGTTGGTTTTGCATGCAATTGTACTGATGTTGATGGTAATTGTACACAATGCAAGATGCTCTTGTCCAAACAAAAAAACTTGGCTTCTCCTAATACGGTTCCGTTGCGAAAAATAGAGATTGGAATGGATAGTTTTATAGGATTTAAAAGACCAAAGTTTATTGGGCTATCCTGTATTTCTATCTTGTATCTTTTTTATTGCACTATATTTTTTTTCTCTTTTAAAAATGTAGAACTCACTTGTTCACTTTAAGCATTTATCTTTTTTTATCACTTTACACCGTTTTTTTATAACATTCACTCTTGAACAAAAATGGTTAAAATGAAAGGCCAGTTTTTTGAATAGGTAAATTTTTACTTGATTCCTTGTCTCTCTCTCTCACTCTCCTACTGAAATTGTGTTCTTAGCTGTTCTCCTTTACCAGACATGACCACCCGTTTTAGGTAATTCTGTTTTATGTATTTTTGGTGAAGGCCAGTTACTTTTTTTTTCGGGAACTGGCCCAAAAAAATCGCATCTCTCTCAAAAAAAAGAAAGGTACCTGTTATGTTGGTCTCAGGTTAAAATCATCAACTTTTTGTTCTCCTTTTCTATTTGGTTTAAAACGACGAGACATTCGGTTACAATTTATGCAACATGACTATTATTAAGAACGACGATGTTGATGCTTCATTTACTTCCTGTTTCTTCTTCTTTTTTCTCTCCTTGTTTTAGGGAATACATCAAGATGCTTCTTCTTTCTTCATAAACCCTAACCCATCATCGCATTTTTTTTCTTCTTCTTTTTGTCGTGATGCACTTTTATACTCCTCTCCTCCGTTTGCCGCTGTGCCTGTGCTGCAAAAATAAGTGGTAATAAAAAATAAAACAGAAAAAAATTAAATTACATTTTTCTCGGAGGGTTACACAACACACACAAAACAACCAAACAAAATTACACCTTTTTTATTACTGTTTCCTGTGTTCTGTTATTGTTTTAAAAAAGAACACGGTTGCAATGCAGTTTGCGAAAAAAAAGATGCCAAGCCAGCGAGCGAACTATATATTATCTTTCTTATTATCATGTCTTTTTGCTTGTCTTGCTTGAGAATGATGATGATGGGTATCTCCTTTTTGTCACGTCTCAACAGAAATGACAGGGAAATAGGAAAAATGTAATAGTAATATTATTTTTTATATCTTTTTGCAATCTACTGCAAAAATTAGTAGTTAACTCTTCTTTTTATATGCTACTACACAATCCACACACTCTCTCACACACACACACAAGCTTGTTTTACTACAATGAACATTGACTACACAAATTCGTCATTACTATTTCAATTCAATTCAGTCGTCAGCATAAGAGACAAAACGACTTCCTCTTGTTTTCAGCATCAAGGACCCCAACAGAAAAAAAATTAGTAAAAAAATGAAGATGCCACTATGAACATTATGACTATATGATGACGTTATGTTATAATGTATCCACTGAAGAAGATAATGATCATGTCATCATACCATCATCTTCACTTCAACTTGAAAAGAGCATCTTCTCACTCACAACAATACTATAATTCTTGACAATACAAGAAAAAAAACGCTATTAACAACGTTTTTCCTTCAAAAAACTGCTAGAAAAAAATGGAACTTCATTTTCGTTCTGTCTTTTTTGAGCGAGTAATGATGTGAACAGTATGATATCTTCAAAGTCTGCATGCTGAGAGCTTCTAATACTGAAATAAGTGATGTATGAATGTTACGTGAGATGAAGATGATCAACAATGCTATAAGGGCGCAACGCCACGGAGAACAGTACGGTAAAACGGAGAAGACTAACTATATATTTATTTGAATTTTTGTTTCTTATAACTTTGTTTTGTTTATTGGTATTGGTATTGCCACTAAGGAGCTTAGCATTGGAATGAATCACGTCACGCGTCGAAGAATGAACTCATCACAAAAATTCCTTCGATGATGATAATCATCGTCGTTGCGTCGTTCATCTGAGATTCATCGTCTATAATGATGATATCCAGGTGCATAGGCAAGGACCTAACCAAAGTTTTAGTAGCATTCTTTGTAATCGTGAGTGGCGTACCTTATGGACTTTTGGCATTGATAATGATGAGATTAAGAGGGAAATGCGCATACTTAAAAAATGAAGTACATAAATTGTATTTGCCTACAGAGCCATATGCATATACATTCATTTAATATTCATACATATTTATATGTAAAGCCTTCTTATAATTTACAAGACAAGACATGATGACAAAAAAAATGAATCCAAGGATAAAAAATCATAAAAGCATTGCATTTATTATTATTAGTTGGTATGATTATTATTTTTACCTTCTATCGTGTTCTCTCCCTCCCGCTGCTATTTTTACAAGTTTTCAATTGAGTATTCCACTTTAATTCACTCACAACACACTACTGATTTTTTGACTGACTTCACTTCAAGAAGTAAAAACCTTGTCCATTGACAACAACAACAATAAACGTTGATGATCAGCTAAAAATTTTGAAAGTGAGAATGAGAAATGGAACAATGGCACTTAGTATTCCTGACAGAGTCGATGTTGATGATCAAAAACCTACAAGCACAAAAATGCAAAAGTTTTTTTTCCTTGTCCCATGGCTGGATATTCACATCATCTTTTCAATATTTGCTCATTTTTTCCACAAAATCATTGTCGCTAATTAGCAATCATTGATTTTTTTCTCAGATATGCAAATTTTCCCCATAAAAAATCTTTCATTGAATATCCCCCGAAGGGTCAATCAAAAATTTATTACTACTTTTTTGGCAACACACTACACAACTTCTTTTTTCGTAATAAACCCCGCAACAAAAAATGAAACAATTGAAATTGGAAAATAATATAAAAAACAATTACCCAATATGTTTTTTTCATGTGCATTCCACACAACACACGCTAATTTCGTTTCAGGTGACTTTTATGATGTTATCCCGACGACGACTCACCACAAACTTGTCTACTATGTCCAATCACTCCATAATCTATCTACCACTGGGCAGCAGTCATAATCAAACCTAGCCAAAGAGGAGCTCACACACACTATCAACCTTCATCTCCTCCAAATGGAATGCCCAACATTTTAACAAAAGATGAAATGGCAAATCTAAATTGTATCATCGTTCTCGTTGTTCCCATCACTCTTTTTTTGTTTATGACTATACTACTGATGACCATGTTGTTTAGTCCACACACAAGTTAACTACCTAATTTTAACATGGACATTATGGAGATGACCACACCAATCAGTAGAGAGAAGAACACATGTCCCTAACTTCACTCTGCACCTTGACTTCATATGTTGTAATGTTTTACTAATCACATTTTATTAAGTATGTGTTAAAGGTGCTGAATTGAATTATTTTCGCCAGAAGCGCAGAATGCGAAGAACCATTACTAAATTAAATCCACTGCGTTTAACCAAAGAACCAAGAACCAAACCACTGGCGATATGATGCACTGTTGGGTTTTTCAAGTCATAGGGCTTCCTACATGCCCTTTCTCACAGTTTTTAAAATAGTATACACATTTAGCGAGGTGATCTATAGGTAGTTAATTACCACAGACAGGTAAACACAATGAAAAATGCATAACACCACCATCAACAAACCAAACCAGATAGAGAGGGAGACCACACCAAAAATGTGTGTCCAACGCCAACACACACCTGAAAAAAAAACGAAGTGCAGGTATAAATGACGAGTGCAAGTGAGAATGAAAGATCAGTCAGAACACAGGTGAATAAAACAACAATAAATGAAAAAGAATGCTTCTTTAATACAATTGCTTACTTTTTATTATATATTCTTGTACTTGAGTTTTTTATTTTAGTTTATGTTGGTATTTCCATGTCTCTCCCTATTTTGTCTACTGGTCCATGATGCTCAGTGGTGAACCATAATGTTCATATGACACACACTTGTGAAAACACACAAATTAAAAACAACAATACGCAATAAAGGTGGAGTAGTGTCAAATATAACAATTGACACTAACACCAGATGAGACTCTGCACTGTAGTCTAAAAAATTCAACAATGTTCGGTTAAGATGGAATAGTAGGTACATAAAAAAATGTAAGGATAACTGAAGCGAAATAGTCCTTTCTTTCTTTTTTTCTTTAAAAAAATTGTACAAGGAATTGTAAGAATATAACTGTCTGTCTGACAGGGATATATGAAGCATAAGCATATTTTTCATGTGTATTCATCAAACACACAGTCTATGTAACAGGTTGGCCATTGTTGACGCTGCGTTTGTTGCATTGCAGCTGCTCTGTTAAGCTTAGTAAGCGTTTTTTATACACATGATGCATACATATTTATTACTCCCTGCAGTATACTTTGTTAGCAAAGTGGAGTGAGCAGTGAACATTGTTGTTGTTATATTTTGTCTGCTAAACTTTTAATTCAATTCTTCCATGTTAACTTTTTTTGCTTATAATGATAACTATCATATTCGCTTAAATGAGCAAAGTATGATGATGTTTATGATCATTTTGATGAAGGGACATAAGGAAAGGATAAGAAGTTTTAAAAAATCATAAATACTTACATTAAAATGTATATTTACCATCATCTCATCCATCCAACAAAAAAACATACAAGGATATCTGTGGATATATGCTTAACAGACAAGAAAACAATGCAACTAAAAATGCTTTATATTTTTTTTCAACAATACATGATAGTTAAAGTAAATGTAGTGGTTATAATAATAATAATCAAATCATAATACACATGCAAAATATGCAACATGTTGCAGTTATGTATATACGTAGTTATAAAATATAATAAATGTGCGTTCATTCCTAGAAAATAAAATATACGTTATGCTAATAATAAGTTTATAAAAAATGTATCTATCTAATATTTTGATTTGGCGGTGATGATGATGACGACGACGAAAATGGGGGATGCAAGATGCAGATAACACGACAGTGTAATATACTTAACTTTTAACAAGTTTACATTAAGCTTGCATCTCTTGGTTTGGTATACACGGTCATTGTTGTCTGCAACAGAAGGATTACGTGAAGTCAACATTATATCAAAAATGTGTTGTATAACTTGTGTAAAAAGGGGGAAGAATATATAAAAATGTTTAAATGAAAGGATGTGTATTGGATAAGAAAAATATTGTAAGAGCAGTGTGCTATGCTCCTACAGGAGAGGAGGATAAAATATAGTGCATTCATGTGAATAAAAAAGTTTATCCCTGTTTACCTGGCCTGGCCTATGTGTAGTACCTGCTTGCATGCCTCAATTGCAATTTTATCATTGAAGGCATAACATTTTAGTTAACAGGACAAAAAAATGTAGAATAGGGAAGCAAAAATTGTCTTGTTTTATGAGTGGTTCATGTGATACTCTACACGTAAGACATAGACGCAAAGGGTTATAATAAGAAGGCAAGTCAGATATGTATAAAGAATAAGAAAAATGAAACGTGTAATCATAGTAAGTTAATTTTGTGTAATATTGCATCTTTGCTGTATATACTACCCACGAACTTATGCTCTTTTACATAACTAAGCCATGCCAGAGAGAACCAGGATATGCCTAAAGGGATAATGATTGAAGCACGCTGCACGAGAGAATGATGACGATGACGGGATTCATCATCATCCCTCCTGTGATCTTTGCCAAGTTATTTAGGTACATCATCTTTTCCTCGGGGATAAATAGTAAAGTGGTTTTGTTGTAGTAAACCTATTTCATTCGTGATGTAAAAGATGTTGATGCTCTTTTCATGTAATACTTAATGCCATCATCATCATATTCATCATCATATCATAACGATCTTTGCTATGCAATGCACATGTGAAAATATGCGGGGGTATAAGTTCAGTTATTTTATTCCAACCCAATTTACCAATGCAAGCAACAGGTAGTCTCATTCAGTGCGGACTAAGTATAAAAAGAAGAAAAAAGGGGTTGAAACGATTACGTTGTGGTGGTGGTTGGTGACGACGAACGATACGCTAAATGCATTTAAGAGCTCGAAATGGAAAGGATTGGTGGTGGTTTGTATGGAGTGAAGTGCAGATGGCAAAAAGAAGGAGAGCTGCATAACAGAACACCAGCAGTCAATAAGTCAGTTGTGTAGGGGGCTTCACTCACTCAACTCAACTTAGAAGAGTAAATCAGCAGAAAAACTGAAGGATTTTCCCTTTCACTACACCCTTATGGTTTTATATGATATTTGTGCTAACTAACGTAACACAAGAAAATTTATATATTATTACCAATATGATCTTCAAATTACATTTTGGTATTTTTTTACTACTTTATCTACTTTATACCAACTATAAAAAAACAAACCTCATATAAGTCTATCTGTTTACCTTATGTTACCTTACCTGGTTGTATGACATTGTAACATTTGATACATTGTATTTTGTTGGGAGAAGACATATTTTAGTTGGTTTACTGCTTAACAGAGTTCTTTTTCTCTTCATCAACTGATCATCATCATGAATCAGTGTTTGGTGGGGTGGTTGAAGAAAATGCTAACTAGATACGTTGACCTTCGTCATCTCACAAAAGCTTTGCATATTCAAAGAAAACTCAGAGTTTTTCATACAATGTAGTCTATATACAAAATCTCATCATGAATAGCTTCAGCGGAGTGGTTAATGGCTGCAAAATGCACTTACATTATTTAGTTTTCTTGACTGTGAAGTCACATAAGAAGATTATTATGCAATAGTAGACATATAGGAGTTAATTCTCTGTTTTTTTGCTGTGAAAAGAATAGGTTTAAAATAGTAAGGTGGATACAAAAGAAAAAAAACGTGAAGGCGAAGGATATGATGAATGTGAAGAGAAGAGAATAAAGTGCGCAAAGCATGAAAAATGTACACACCTGAATGCATGAATTCATGAGCTGTTCACGAAGAAGTGATTTTTCACATTACACATATTTTCATTTCCTTCCTCATTTTTCGAACATTATACATAACACTTTAATGTAAACTCATATTTATAAAACGAGTATTTACAAGCACGCCTTCGGGCTGAAAATTTTGTTGATGTTGTCGTTGTTCTTCTGTGTATATTTGCGTGGTCTATGTTGTATTTTTTTTGTCTAGTCTGATTTGATGTTCAATGTTCAACAATAATAGCACACGTATGTTATGTATGTATGATTGTTCGAAAATTTTGAGGCAGGAGCAAGCAACTTGGTTATGTAGTGGTGATGGTGGCTCTGGCTGTCTGACTTGAGTCTGAATGAATTATTGCAAGAGGAACTAAAGTATTAAGGTTTTAATATGAATATAAAGGTTGTGGTAGCCACCCACCCACCCAAATGCATTGTTAGACTCAATATTATTCCTATTATTTGATGTTACATAAGCTATTAAGTTGAAAAAAGGGAAGACAGGAAAAAGGATTTTTTTTCCTTTGCTGAGCTGAGCTGAGTGATAAGACATGATTCTATTTTTTTAAATACAAATGTTGTTTTTTTGCTCATATTATCTTTAACAATGATATGCTATGTACTGCATACACATCACATAATTTTTGCTCTATACAGCAGCAAAAATGATTAGAATTAATCATTGTTTTACAGAGTATGAATGACATCATCATTGTTACATTGCATTGTATTGTAATTACTGTAAGATGCGTAACAAAGATAGAAGATAGCACCATCTTTTTTCGTATTTTTGATGATGACGACAAAAAAATTACCCACTTATGTTTCAAATTCGAAGTGTGATGATGATATGATGATGTGCATCTTTTTTTCGTTGTAAAAGCAACATTACTCATTAATTTCAATTGCTCATCAGATTTTCTTTGAAAAAATTTAATATCTTTGTCTGTACTACTTTAAAAGCTATTACATATTACAAAAAAGATAAGAAGAAAAACAATTTTAAAGAATACAATAAATATGTATTTTATTTGTATTAGTTATGCAACATGTGTCTCTAGTTTGCTTTGTTGTATAACATAACATCCAATTGTTTGGGGAAAAATCGCCTTCCCTTCCTGTACTATAAATTGAATATTGCGCAATAAAAAATTATATTATATTATGTTTGTAGTTTATCCGTCCATTTAACATTTTTACCGATTTTTACGTTTTAATAGTCAGGTAGGTACCTACATCCTCTTTTCCTGTTCAGGTGGTGAGCAAGTGCCTGTTCAGTGCCCTCAATAAAGATGCGCGTTAATGATTTGATTTATAATTGTTATGCAATTCAGTGCCAGCCAACCCAATACCGGAGAAAAGAGGGGAAGTGTGGTGGTGGTGGTTGTTGTAAGATGTGTGGATTTGCTAATAGCATTTTTTTGTATTTAAAACCTCAACAATGGAAACCCGTAATAAAATATAAAGCTGTGCCGGGTTTTATGCTTTGATTGTTTCCTCTTTTGTTTGCGTATTGTTCTTCTTTTGTACTTTGTTATCATGCCCGTGTGTAACACAGGAAAAAATTACCTGTCTTCTTCTTGTTCTTGACTATTAATTAATGTAACGGTGAAGGGAGGTGGTCCATTACCTACTTGGTTAAATGGAATAATAACAAACAATAATACCTATACTTTGTGCATAATCCATTTAATTTGAAAAATGCTTTAATTTTAACGTTGGTGGTAAGTGAACCAAGGATTTAAAGGCTTGATTTTATTATGATTGGTGGTAAGGGAAATAGGGATGGATGGTAATATGGTTGTGGTCTTTGAAAAAATATAAAGTAGGCTAATTTAGTTTAATAGTTTGCTGTTGACGAATACATATTATGAATACCAATTGAATAGTAATTTATGTGTAATTTTAGCTTAAACTGTTGTGCACTGAGGATCTATTGAATGGTTTGATCTGCTTGTTTGCTTTTTGTTGGACAACGAAAAAACTGTTAATTGCTCTCATTTTCATAAAAAGCATAATAGCTAGGTTCATTAAAGTGCTCAAGTGGTTGAGTCGCCATCATCATCGACTCAGAGAGTTTGTTTTATAATTTCTCACCATTGTTTCCTCATTTTAAGTCAGGGACACTTCTTGTTGATGAGTTGGGACGCGAGGTCATCTGAAATGACGGCTATTATATAACAAACATAATAATAGGAGCGTCAATTAATTTTATGAATTTTCCATCAACAATCAGACAAAGTAACATCTGTAACAAAATAGCAGTCTCTCTGGTGGTGCGATGTGACTCACTTAAAGAATCATCGCAAGTCAAGTCACAGCAATTATCTTTACAATTATTGCTCTGTCCTGATAAGCTCAGTTGGGCATAATAATATTTATAAACAATAAAATGTCACGTACAAGGGGGAGGCATATTATATATCAGCACGTCTCAGGAACAGACAGAAGCAGAGGAGTTTATGTGACGCACTTATTGTTCTCATGATCAAGTTGGAGGTGGGGAAGGTATTATTGACATGACATGGTTTTTCAGTAACAATTAAATCATTGAGAAGTATTTTATAATGTGGTATGGAAGGATTTTGTACAACTGAAATGTAATTCTCTTCAAAAAAAACTTCAGAAACAGTCGTGTTGCAAACGGCAATAATTTTAAATAGTTTTTGAAATTACGGCAAATATTTGACGAAATTTGATGGCAACGCAGTGGAAAATAAAAGTTTGCATGCATTTGAGTTAATTTCTTCTTTTAAAATGTAAGTTCTCATATTGCCCCAAAACTTCAATTTTTAATTGATACTTTTTTGTGCATTTCATGCGTTATTATATTCAATTAGATTGACAACGCAGTGCTAAATGACTTCAATAACAGTAATTTATCGAATGGGAATGAAATATTTTGCAATCTCAACTTGCCCCAAAAGTTCACTTTTAACTTTCGAATTCCGATCATTTCCGGCAAATTCCAGGGGTTTTATTTCTTATTTAATTGGCAACGCACTTCCAAATGACTATACTAACAACAAATTATCGTTTTAAAATGAAATATTTCACAATCTCACATTGCCCCAATTCCGATTCTCGTAGTGTAAGCGTTTAATCGCTTATTGCTTTGCTTATTAACTAACCTGAAAAATATGATTAAAATATGATATTTTCAGTGTAAGACAAACAGACTTATGCACTAAAAGTATAAATTTCTTGTTTCTTCTGCGTTCTCCAACTGCCACCATGCTTGAGTGAACTACAACTTAATCTATCTCTGTGTATATATCTACAAGCTTTTGCCTATATTTAGAAGTGTCCACTGATTTATTGGCAACCGTCATTTCGATTTCTTACAGATAAAGCGATAAAGTGTGTGTTTGTAACCTGCATCATGATAATAACTATGATGAATCTCAAGCTAAAATTGCCAAGTTTGTTTTTCATTTTTCTAAAACAGAAATTAGAGCAATGTCAAACAGATAAAGTTCATAGTTTGAAGACTTGCTTTGGCTGATAGTTGAGAACATGAAGAAGATATTTTCGATGCAAATCAGCTAGTGACATCACAAGTTAAAGAGAAACAACAATGACAGTTACAGTTAGAGTAGTAGCATCAACTGCCATAAGAAGAAAACTTTAAACAAAAATATGTTGGTGATAAAATATATTATTTTGCGTATGCGTAAATATTTTTACAAGGAGTCATCACGTTTGTTAGATTTTGTCGTGTTGCACGAGAAGCTTGTTCGATGTCTATATTTTGAGAACGCAAATAAGAGAGAGAAATATAAATAAAAAACGCAAGAGATGATGATGGATGATTATGATAAGTAAAAAATATGCGTTGTTAAAGATAATACCAAATTGTAGGTTTGAATTGGTGGTTTTATTGGCGGGGGAGAGGGAGGATCAAGGACATGGAATGTAATTTACTTTGATTCAACGATTCCAATTTAAATTTTTCAAACACGAAATAGGTATTAAAGTTGACAAGTTGCAGTATAGTAGAAAGGGACAAAGCTTCTGTAAAGACTCAGAGAGAGATGGCTTATCACGCCACCCAAATAACGGCATATTAACGTAAAGTCCTTTCCAATTTCAAATAACCTTAAAATCTCAACAGATACTTATCTTTTTCGGCTAATGATCTATTTTTCAAAGGGTCCCAAATAATTGTCAATAAAATAGTTCATCAAACATCACGATTAGCGGTGATAAAACTGTTTTATTTTCACTTGAAAGTTTCCCGTTGTTTTATTCTGTCAAGTGAACTGCTTGTTTGTTTATCGTTAAAAAAGCCCTGTCCCTGTGTGTGCGACCTACTTACTTTTTTTTATGAACCTTTACCGTGAAGTGGACCTAGGCACAGATGAACTTAATCGATTCTAAAAAAATTCACTTTCATTACCATACTGATTTGGATCGTTTTTCTTTGTAGTAAAATTACTTAATAATCTTGCAACTTGCAATATTTACAGTGTGTGAGTTTTCAACAGAATTCCAAACTTTGTTGTATACTATGTAAATTTTTTATGTAATGCAGACAGATGATCTCTCCGTAAAAGGCAATGTCACACATACGCAATCATTGTTAAAAATTATTTACATGACTGCATACTATGAATTAATTTTTAAAATCCATCAGTAAACATTTTCGTTGCTCCCTAATGCCTAATCTTTCTGTATAGGTATTATACAGGTAATGAAGTCAACAGAATGAATGAGCAGAATCGATTTCATACCCAAAAATCAAACCCCAACAACAAAAACTTAAAGGGCAAAGCCAATGAATTAAAAAAGAAAACAAGTTGATGACTAAAAAGTCTGATGCGGGGGGAAGATAGAATGCAGCAGGAGCACTTGCCAAAATGTCATTAAAATCATCGAGAGTGAATCAAAGTTCATTTAGTTCATTCATAATTCACAATTATTACAGCAATCAAATGACTCCATAATTTAGTACTACCAATACATATTTTAAAAAGTGTAATATGATAATGATAACCGTCCCGTCACACAACAACAGATATTCTATGATTATAACAGTAATTCATAGATTTTATATGCAAAATAAGTAGCGATAAGTGATTGCATAATAGCAGTGTATACAAAATCTCCAAAATTCCAAAATTGGCAAGTGTAGATTAGTATTCATTTATGAAAAAAAGTTTACGCATGGAGGATCCATTGTTTACATGTATGTAATTGCCCCATTTCAAAAATTGCATGTCGCATGTCATGTACAAACAACTGGCATTTTATTACTGTTCAGTACTTACTTTACATGTGAATGTTTTTATGATTTTATGTGTAGTAAGCAAATTTAATGAACGAAATGACTGATAGTTTTATTTTCAAATCAAACGTCACAAGTACAACATGTGTAACAGCTAACTTTTGTGAGCATGTGTACAATAAACATGATTACTTTGCATCGCATCGCGTCTTTTTACCTAAAAATGTACCTGAATTGTCATAACTTGCATTATTTATATGAATACCCAGTCAGACAAAAAAAAATGTGAGCGAAATTATCTAATCGTCAATTATGATTAATAGCTATGTGTACTCATCAATGACTGTCAACTGTTCTATATTAAAAAAGCGTAATGTTTAAAAAAAATTACAGTAGTGTAACTGATAATTGTAGGAATTTTCAGATGATGAGAAATGAATAGGCTCCTTTTTTAATTATTTTTGTATGTGTGAGGAATTTTTTTACGATGCGATACGGATTTTGAAGCACGTTTCATTACACGCCTGCATAACTATAAAACTAAATTGAAACACTTGTATTTTTTTCAAAAGTTTCCGTTAATTAAAATGAATCCATCCGGTATTCAAACTATCGTGATGGTATGTGTGCACAAAAAATAAAAATTAATGTGCGTTACGCGAATGTAAAATGAAATGAAACAAAATTCTTAAAAAGTAAATCTGCACTAATTAGTTGTTCAACACAACAGGTATTTATGCGTGATGAAACGTACACCTTTAATAACGGTATATTTCGGAGGAGTAATGATGATGGGTACTATTTTTTTAAAGGAATTCGCTTCTTCCGTTTCTTTAATCGTTTGTTTCATTGTTAGCTTTTGTTTTCAGAGGATACGCTAAACTACATCTACTGCCGACTAATGGAGGTAGTTTTTTTTTTGAGTTTTTGATTAGATTACACGTATGTGTTGTTAAAAAGAATACCCATATGTGTGAGTGTAGTGACAGAAAAAAATGGACGAGAAAAGGAATCTCTGAGAATCAGAATATAATCATCGTTTTTTCTTCTTCTTCTTATTCATCTTCAGGGAGAGAGGGTTGAACGCACTTTTGTTTGATGCTTAACTCCGATAATATTGCTGAATAAAAAAAAAGATTTTTAAGAAAAGGACGAATGATTTACTTAATGTGTGTTTCTATCTATCTGCTTGAAGCATTATATGAGAAGTGATAGTGGTTTGGTTTCTCGTTCAGAATTTCTCTGTATTATTTATTCACTTTTAAAATAAAGATCAAACCGATAATAGCACAAAAATATAAGAAGAATTGCAAATGTAAGATTTATTTTCATTGTATAATGGGTCTTTGTCTGTTTGTGGAATTTTTTGCATTTTTTTTATTACATTTGTACATTAACAACATGTTGTACAATCACCGTATATTTAAAATGTACAAAGGTTGATGGCGACTTGTGCGAAAATGTAAAAAAATTGTATGATGGCTTTTCAAAGGGTTACATTAGAGGGTAAAGCGGGCGTACAAAAATATGTAATTATTTAATAAACAGACCTTCAATTACAAAAGGAGAAAATCATTAAGGGAGGAATTTTTAAACATGTCTTAAAAATAAACCCGTGTAAATTTAGATACCTGAGTTAGGTAACTGGATTGTGTGAAAAGCCAGTTCTGGAGAAAACATTTAAATCTTTTATTTGAAATCTGGTTAGTTAAAAATTGCAAGCCATGCTAGATTACTTGTACTAAAAAGCCTGTTTGTTGGTTAACTATTCTTGTCGTAACGCAGTTACGTTTCGTGTAAACATCTCTCCAAAGAATATGCCAATTAGCTTTCACATTCATTATAGAATCCCATTAAATTCTTTTTTTTAAATTTCAATCTTTAAAAAGTCAATTCAATCAATCAAAAACATGAGAGTAGCATCATCTCTTGTTCATTTATTTTTCATGATTTTTATATCCCAACAAAGTATCTTGTTGCGGCTGCACTGCACTTTGTTTTTACTTTTTTTCTTTGGCAGGTAGTCAATCGGATTTATTCATCCAATCAAACAATAAATGCAAAAAATGATTCCTCTAATAG
>JAQFXM010002216.1:0-26047 GCA_034693345.1 Entomobrya multifasciata
ACCGATCTTGACAATTGGCCGTTACACAAACCCCATAAGAATAACACGGTGAATTCCCAACCGCCAATTTTCAAGATTGGTCGGTCTTGCGTTCATTGCTACCAATGATCTTACGTGGAAAGTAATTAAATGTACCGAATAAATTTTGCGAATCACTTTTTAGAGTACTCTAAAAACTAAATCGCAAAATTAAACACTTACCTGGTTAAACGAAGATGTTTTTAAATACCAATTGCCTTCACAGAATTCAAACTTAAACGGTGTTACATCAAGATAGTATAGACATTTAATTGTAACTCTCCACATACGAAATACATCGAATATATCTTTTTGCTCAATAGTTTCTTGCGTTTTCATAAAAACGAAATCGTTTGCAACTTTTTTATTTTTTAAGAATTTTTTATTGTTACAAAAAGCGCAGATTTTGTCACCAAATATTTCAAACATGATATCAAGAATAAGCAAAAGGACTAATAATCTGAATTTTCAGGACCACATATTAATCTATTTGTCCTTTTAGTATTAGCGTAAAAATAATTATATGCTTAGTAAACCAAGTAATATATAATTGGCGAGTCCGAAATGGCAGCGAAAAATGGTAAAAAGTCCCGAAATCTATATTTTTGTTAATAAGTATCCTTTCTACTTCATTTTGTTTAATTTTTGTGTTTTAATAATGCAAAGTTGGATTTCGTGACATTTCACTGATTTTTTCTACCTTTTCGGGCTCCCGAAGCACGCTAGATGCAGCCTTTACTGTACATTGAAGAACCATGTTTTGCGAATATTTTCCGAATAACTGCCCATGGAGAGTCCACACTTTACACAAAGTCTTATCTAGGTAAGAGTAGTATTTCATGAAAACATGAAGGCGATCTGAGAAAAACATGTTCCGATGTTCCCTCGTAAGTGCTTTTTGTAGTTGGCCAGCAAAACTTGAATCTGTTTGACTAGAATCATGTAATTGTCAAATGCCAGTTAACGATTACAAGGTGAGTGAAATTTTATTTTAAACCAACTTCACTTTTAACATTTATTACATGCATGTTTTCATTGGTTTTAAAGTGTCTTTCAATGATGTGAACATTTGATTTTATGTTTTACTATACACGGGTGAGAAACACTTATATAGACTCTTGAAACAAATTAAAGCAAACGTGGTCGGACTAAATTTACCATAGCTTTTTTACATTTGGTAAACCTATCAGCGAATGATACAATGAAACCATCAAATTCTTGATGGTTTACTTGTTCTTCTTTATTCTGTTCTTGAGCAGTTGATTAGTTTCCCTGTTATACACTACATATTCGTTGAAGTCAATATTTCTTAATATTCCAAAATTATACTTTAAGTGTACTTCTATCTATTCATACTCATTGTAAAAAAGCCTTCTCGTATTTTAAGCAATTAATTAATAATTTAGCTCTTGAATTTTAGTGAAATTAAATTTCTTGGATACAAAGTAAACAAAAGCAAGATGCTGCTATCAGGACTTCAAAGGTTTCAAATTAATTTGTACGTGCACCAAAAAATATTTGATTTTACAGTTTAGGAATTCCCAAAAGTAGCATTTTAGCAAGGCAAAGCTGAACTACTAGCGAGTACGGGTTTCGTCAAGTATTTAAACTATATTATCCACATCCTAACGGATAATCCACTACAGCAGTTTTTGTAGTATTTATTGCAATCGCAAACATATACGACAAGGTCCCCAAAAAATCATCTAAAATTGGACTAAAATCACTTTCAATTATAAAACTTCGGTAAAGTCTTTGCAAATTTTAATGCATGAAGGTTGCATTGAATTCCAATTATTTTTTATTATTTGCTTGTACTTATTTTTATTTCCATAATAATTTGAACGATTAAATTAAGAAAACAGAGTTTAAATTCTCTCAAAGTTTAATATGCATTCACTCATTTATTCATAACAAAACAACATTAGCTTCATAATGTGGCATATCTAATAAAGTTGGATTCTTTCATATTTAAAGTTGTACAACAAATAATTTATATAGTTGGAAGATAAATTCTGTCTCGACTTTCACTTCGCAATTTCATAAAAAACCTATAGGAATACATTCAGAAACCAACCACCCTTATTTTTTCTACACATGATCACAAGAAAACTTTGGATGTTTTGTGGTTTAATCCTAGCTTTTATATAAATGGTGAAATTGTGAATTTTTGGATCCTTAAATTCTAAGAAAAAGAAAATAGTATTATTTCCGTGTACTGCCATTTTAAATTCTAATTAAGAGCATTGATTTGTTTTAAGTAGATAGGTATTGAGGCACTGTACAAATTTATAACGTTAACATAACCTGAAGGTTTCTGTCCTTTTATTTAAGTATTCGAAATCATTAGTTCAAAACAGGGCAACATTTTAGCAGATAAAGGTTACGCCGCCACATCAATGACTCTAAATTTGCCCTTGGCCCTTTAAGATAGTCGGTGATGGTTTTTTTCCCAAAATCAGGCTACAATCTTACTTGTTTTACCTTACCGCGAGTGTAAAAAATAAGTGTAAATAATTTTAATCCGACCTCTAATTAACATTTTTACGTAACACTCGTTATTTTAAAATATCTGTAGCTTAAAAGTAGATACGTCAGGGATTTACGTTTACTTCATTGCTGTAATAGCTTTCATCTGGAAATGACATTTGTTCTCGAACTAGACATATATGAGTGCAAAAATAATGTAACCTTTAACGTTTAGACAAGGCCTTCATACTTCTTCCCAAACTCCATTGATTAGCCAGACCTGATTTCATTTACTTGAATACAGCATCAGTTGAAAATCATTGGACATATGTTCCCTTCTATTTTGTTTTTAAGTTTTTTCATTGGAGTTCCATATACTCTACTAAACGTATTTAAATATAAATTTATTTTAAATAAACCAAGTGGATTAATTGTTGCCTTTATATAAATGCTGTTGAGATTTGGACTTATAACATTCATAACATATAACCTTTTAATAACATATGGCGATAAGCTGATAAATATATAAACTCATAAACTAGAAAAATATCATGCAAGCCTAATCCCATCTCGTTATTATCAATGCCAATACCATGAAGTCTAGTATAGTTTCATTTGTCATATTCGAAAAATAAATCAAAGAGTTTTAAAACTTTTAAAGCCAAACAAAAACGTTGGTTATTTGGGTATCTTTGCTTCAAATATACCAATTTTTTGGTACAGCTGTGGCTTTCATATTTTCAGCGGTTTGCTGACCCGTTCTACATTTAGTTGAGGACATATTGACAATGATCACCTTAAAGTATAATACAGTAAAACTTCGGTTGTGATTTCAGTTATAAATTAAACTGTTGTTCATCGCATTGTATCTGAAGCTTGTCGCACCAGCAACTTTATATTTCTGTTTATCTTAATTCATCAAAGCTTAGTACTAAAATAAAAATATTGAAAGTTCCGCGAGTTCATGCCACAGTCTTATTCACAACTTCGAATTTTAAAATTTAATGGCTTACGCAGACGCTTATGTGTACAGTCGCATCACCAGCACTTTTATCACTTTGTTGTCACTCAACTGCTGTACCGCAATCGGATTTAAAATATTTCCGCGGAACTTACATGCAGTGATTTTTTCTTGTACGCCAGTAGCTTAAATACTTCATAGCATGGCAAGCATTTAGTTTCACTATAGCTATTGAACAAATCAGTCGACGTTTAATATATTCAGAGTGGGCGCATCAGGCAGTGGATATGTGTATAAATATAAACTCAAGTTGGTTTACAGATAATTTGCAAGATAAGATACTATTGGCGATCTGTATTTTTGCTGTACAGTTTTTACAAATATTTTACAAAACGACTCCTTGTTACTTGTCTGACTTGTTAAATGCTGATGTGAACGAATTTGAGACAAATGAGCAGTGACTGGTCAGACACAGTAAATAGTTTAGCTTTTCTAATTTTCTGAATTTTGGTGTATGCAATGTTTTGTTTTCAAAGCATACATACTTGAAATCATTACAACTTTTGTATAAAATAAATTGAGAGCTCGATATATTTCACTGACAATATTTTTATTTAGTCGAAACAATATAAGTCTGCTAATTTTGTCAAGTTGCTAGGATTTCAGAATTATTTTTTTATAATGGTATTGATATGAAATTCCCAAACGTGAGGACAGAAATCATATGCATAAGTAAATTTGAAGCTGAAACTATAAGTAATGCATTTAATTTATTGTTTCGTCAAGTGAATAAGAATTGCTTATATATATATTTCCAAAATAGTCTGCAATTATGTAGCCTACTAAAGGGATGTTAAGCCTAAGATTTATTATAAGAAAACCATTTTAATTGCAACTGTTAGTTTTCGACATTCGACATGTCCATTCCCTTAGTACGAAATAGAATTTAAAAATTTCCTCCTACACATCTGTAGACAATTTAATTATCTTTTTAATGAAATCTTGTCAACTGAAAGGCAATCACAGGTGTGCGCATTATTTAAATATTAGAATTTTTAGTTTTTACGCTCTGTACGTTTTTATAGTATCTTTTATTGTTATGGAAACGGTCGTTAATATTATTTGGTATAGACTCCTAATATGCATAAGGATTTGCACTGGAAACACACGTGTTCCCTGCCATTCGTTCTGGATAATTTATTTTTCTTTCAAATCACACCTTGAGTACCGAAATCCGTTGATAAATAGGAGTTTTGCCCCCTACATATTTTTTACAGAAAGCATTTTATAATTCATCATCTAGTTCTAGCACTTATAAGGGTAAACCAACATTGGTTATGGTCTACCACCATGTATTTTATTTCTGAAAACTGGTTATATATGTTTGTAAAAGGGCCAAATCGAATTGCTTGGAAAGGTCCACCAATAATATCTTAAATTTTACTAAAATCGCTTTTAATGGTAAAACATTAGAATATCTTTTGCAAATTGTATTTCATAACGGTTGCATTTAAATCCAATATCCATACATTTTTGATGATGTGTTTGTATTCATTTTATATTCCAGATTATATTCAACGCTTAAATTAAAACAACAGAGTTTAAATTTTCTCAAAGTTAAATATGCACTAACTCATTTTGTCATAACAAAGACTTGCTTTATCTTTATAGGGGGGCATATTTAATAAAGTTGGGTTCGTTCATACTTTAAGTTGAATAATAAACAATTTATATGGTTGGAAGGTAAACTGTTTTTCGATTTCCAATACACGAATTTCACAAAAAGCCTTTAAAAATATATTCAGTCACTAATCAACCTTATTTTTTCTAGACAGGGTCATAAGAAAACTTTGAATGGTGTTTGGATTAATCCTAGCTTATATATAAATTTTGAATTTTCGAATTTTTATGTATACATAAATTCTAAGAAAAAAATAATAGTATTATTTCCGGGAATTGTCATATTAAATTCTACTTAACAGCATTTATTGGTATGAAGCAGATATGTATTGTATTGTATTGTATAATTTTAATACGTCAACATAATCCCAAGGTTTCTGCAATTTCATTTAAATATTCAATATCATTAGTTTAAAACAGCGAAACAGTGTAGCAGCTAAAGCTTAAACCTCATTATCATTGTTATTGTAATATGAAATATATGTAGCTTAAAAGTAGATAAATTAGTGATAGATACTTTCATTTCATTGCTGTCATAGCTTTCATCTGGAAATCATTTTCCAAGCAGACAAGTGAGTGGCGTTTGCGGAAAGAATCTCTCTGGTCGGCGCGCCTGGAAAGAGCAGCTGACTTAACATGCAGGTAAAGCGCGAATTGGGTTCTTTGGTTTCGTTGTTAAATTAAAATTATTAAAACTTAGTTTTACAGCAAAATGATTTCAAATTCGTAATCATAAGGTTTTAAAGTGCCGTTTACTTCATTTAATTTGGCTAAGAGCTCCTAGCAGACAAATAGTGTGCCTTAAAGCTAATTTAGTATTTTGAACCCAAATTAATAATAGGACTTAAATGTGGTTAGTTGGCGTACAAACAATTTACATGCTGTCATTTCAAAACTTACAAAGCAGACAACATATAACTAACTATTTTTTAACTATCCATTTTCCTTAGATTTTTAAATCGGAAGCCAAATATAAACCTTTTTTGACACCATTTGAAAAACAGACCAATTACATCGGGACTACTTAGAATCACCAAAAAACTACAAACAATTTGCATGCTATTCTTTTAAAATTTACAGAGCAGACAACATATAATTTTTTATTTTTTAACTATAAATTTAAACCCTGATTTAAAATATTTAAAAAATAGACCGATTCTAACGTGACTACTTAGAATCGCCAAGAAACTATTTTAACTTTTTCACAGTTGTTATATACTCGACTGGAAAATTTTGAATTTTAAATCTCTCAATTCTTCAAGAAAATTATTCTAAGAAAAGTTTTGATTGAACAGAAATGCAATAAAATCAATTTCTAAGAATTTGGAAATAAGGATTTTATAATCAATTGTATTTTGATCAATCACTGAAGTAGGCTTCAATCATTTAAAAAGTTACACCGTGGGTTTTGAAGTTTTTTTCGATCCCAATGGTCATCATTGGCTGATTCTGTGATAAATATAAAATTAAAATAATGCCGAGCATTTTAGTATTAGGAACTTATGGAAAACCAATGAAAATACTTCAGATGTCGATGATGACAAGTAATGCTTAGGTTGTTGCCCCGTTTAGGATGCTCAAGCAAGCTACTAGCCAGCGGCTAGATCAAGTTCATCGTTAAATGTACATTATATTTAATGCACACACTAGGCATAATACTTAATTATAATGCTTCAATATTAAAGGTAAAATGTTGCATACATGATAGGAATTTGTATAATATTTTGCAATGACCTTGAGAAATATAATTCACCGTAGTTATCCCAATACTATATCAAGGTTAATAATTTACATTAAAATAATTTACTGTAAGGTTTTCTACACACGTAAGGCCGAAAAACTTTGGACGTAGCGTACATTATTTTTGGAAATACTCGTCAGGTTTTACAGTTTAGTTTGGGTAACAAAACGTACACACCGGCACACACATTTCTTGCTGCCATGGCAACTCAACTCCAATGGAAAGGCATTCGTTTACATTTGCTTTTGACCAGCCACTATTTATACCCATACAAAATTTATTTCGATTCCAGAAGTAATTTCATGAAAACCATTGAAAAACCTTGTAAACTCGCTCCCTTCTATTTTGTTTCAATCGGATTAAGTTTCTTCATTGGAGTCCCATGTACTCTACTACCAATCCTTAAATATATTTTTCTACCAAACAAACCAAGTGGTATAACTGTTGCCTTTATGGTAGTGATGTTAGCCTTTGGACTCATTTCTATAACATTTAATAGTCTTTTAATCAAATCCGGAGATAAGCTAGTACATTACATAAACTCATTAGTTAACTATCAAGAAAATTTATATACAAGCTTAATCCCATCTCGTCGGTATAAATACCAAGAAAACAAATTCAAGTATACATTCATTGGCCATATTCGGGATATAAACGACGAAGTTTTAAAACTTTTTAAGCGAAGGGAAAACGTTGATTTTCTGGGAATCTTTATCTCAAATCAGCCAATATATGGAACAGCTGTGGCTTTGGTTTTTCCAGCAGTTTGCTTTTATTTAGAAATTGACCCGTTTTCCCTTTTAGTTAAAGACATAATGCCATTAGTTCCATTAAAATACAACACATCAATACTTCGCTTATGTATTTCAGTTATAAATTTAACCGTCGTTTATCTCATTGTTTTAGAAGCTTGTCGAACAAACAACTTTATATTTCTGTTTATTTTAATCCATCAAAGCTTGGTATTAAAGTGTATAAAAATATTGAAAGTTCCACTAGTAAGTGCGACCGTCCTACGGAAATATTCACAACTTCAAATTTTAATCCAAAGTGGACAATGGCTTACACAAACGCTTGTAGGTACAGTAGTATCAGCAGCGTTCTTTATCACCTTGTTTCTTACCTCCTTCACTGCAATCGGATGGAAGATATTTCCGCGAAATATATACGCAGTTATATTTCCCTGTACACCAATTACTTATTTCATAGTGAGACAAGCATTTACTTTTACTGTAGCCATTGAACAAATTAGTCGACGCTTAATATATTCTGAGTGGCCGCATCAGGCAATGGATATGTTTAAAACTGGGAACTCCAATTGGTTTAGTGTAAGAAGGTTTAAGAAGATAATAAGGATATATAAGCCCTTGATATTTCATTGTGGAAAGCTATTTGTTATGGATGAAGAAATGAAAACGAGTTATTATAGTTATGTTATAATTCACACAGCTAATATATTGCTACTCTTTAATATGTATTATAAGTTTTAAGTGTAAATTGTGTTAGCATAGCAAAGCATTTTTCGTCAATATAAGGTAAAAACTAAATGCATTCCAAAAGACGCATTTATATTTGATGAACCCAAAATGAAATATTAATACAGGCGAAGCACAGAAACTCCGAGATGTCTTTTGGATTTTGAGCTTGAGGTCATATATTAATACGGTTTTTTGTATGCTTTCTGTTTACGACAAAAAATCTTTTTTGGATAACTGTGCAATTACACTTTAATATCGAGGTTTACAAGATTGATGTGAAACATTGTGTAAATACGGCTTTTGTTCAAGCCCTGATAAAGCTTAACCACCATCAATGATTGTCCGGTAGCATAATAGTTTTAGAAACTAGATATTTCAATATTTTTACTATACATACATTTATTATGATTTGCTTCAGGCATTGGTAAAACTAAATTACATTGAAAAGCTGACAAAATTATTTGAATTTGCACTCAAATGGCCTTTAATTAAAAAACCATAACTTCAAATTTTTCAGTGTAATTTCAGGAAAGTTGAAACAAAATCCAATATCAAAAAGTTGTTATTTGATTTTTATGCATTTAGTTTTCTAGGTTGCTTTAAAAGTTCAAACTAAGACCACCGATTCAAAGTTTAATTAAAGTTAACATATTTTAAATCAAAGAAATTAACAAAAAACTTGCTGTAGCTGTATAAGGTTATGTATGTCATAAAATTAAATTGCTTCATATTTTTAATTGAGCAACAAGCAACGTTGCATTATATAAAGGTTAGCTCTTTTACGACTTCCAGTATACAAATTCATGGAGATCCTGTATTAAATAAGACATTTGGAGACTAATTACCAGTATCTTTCCTCAGAAAAAAATCATGAAAAACCAAGTATTGCATTTAGTATGCGTAAAATCCTGCTTTTATACCATTTTTAAATTGAATATTTGAATCCACAAATTCCAAGAAAGCTCCGTAAGTCGGTATTATTTCCGGGAATTAATATTTCCTCTACTTGAATCAGTAGTACCAAGTAATCAGTCTTTATTTAAAGTATTTTATTGTGTAGCTTTAATTACATTTCAAAAGCGCAAAATTTAACTGGCCAAAGTATAAACCTCGTCATTATGTAATGATTGTAGTGTAAACCAGCTGTTACTTCAACGTAGCTTTACGTCGTAGTCTCAACCAAAAGATGCATAAATATGCAAAGCTGTTTAAAAAAAATTAACTCTTTCCTCCAAACATTCTTTATTTGGGCTTAAAGAGATTTTAGTTAAAAAATCTCGAAGTATTTTTAACTTCCTTTTCCGTTTTTACTCTTCTATATTTTCCCAACACACTTTCATTGTATGTAATATTAATCTTGCATGACAAACTGGTTGAAATAAGGGCGGCACCACGCATATTAGGCCAAGTTATGAGTGCGACCAAAAGGCAATATATTTTCAGTCCCTAAAAAGGATGCAGACTGTTTATTGCAAGTAAGCTAAATGGGAATATGGGAAACTGATCACAGGACTCTACCGAGATGGAATACAGTGGCTATATTTAAATGGATAACAGGGAATATAAACAAGAATGACAGGGGCATTTCGGAAAATAATTACAGGGGTAACTGATTCGTCAGAAAATTCAATGTAAAAATGCAATTTTCTGCCTCAGGTCTCTAATAAATTATTACTTAATTATTAGTTGAGTGAGTTACCTATACGGGGCAGCTTGTGCACAACATAAACATAAACGATCACTGGATCATCGGCAACAACTGCGGGGTATGCAGTTGCATAGCCAACCACACAAGTTAGCAACAACACGACCAACAGCATATCAATCCAGAAAATCTGATAAACAATCAATTTAAATCACAATTAAACACTTTAAAAGTCTATTAAAATATTAAAACATCAGATATGAATATTCCAAAAGGTATGCTTATCCTAAAATTTAATTTTCTAAATCTTACTAGATCCACCAAAACAACTATTCTCGCCCTGTACCTCCACTTCAAATTGTCCATTTTTACTTGGCTTTTCACCACTGTCCGTCTATCGATTTCCTTTCGGCCAGTCACTTAAATTTTAGCAACTTTGACTTGGTTAGTAAAGTCCAAACTAATCCTGTTTCAAACTGAATTGTATATTTTTTTTAAATGTCTGCCTTCACTGATCTAAAATCATACGACTCACAGCACGAATGAAAAAAATGATTGAAATGATTTTGTATTGAAGGCTGACGAAGAAATTACTTGAAATACAGTCGCTTTTAGGTATGGCCATACCCGGGTATGGCCAGGGGCATACCTCGAAAGTATGGCCATGGCCATACCTCATCATCATATTTTCATCAGTTTTTCGAAATTCGTCACTGGTAAAAAACTGATGATGTGTAACGGGCTAATTATTTTACCAAAATCATCTGAAAAAAAGCAATTTTTTGATACAATAAAAATAAAACTTCACCGTTGACTCTGTGGTCACTCTTCCTGAAAGGTAAGCAGTTCAACTGAAAAACAAAAATTATTTGTGATTTGTGTTAACTGAATGTATTTAATTATGGGAATCTGTTTGTTGTTGTTGTGGAATAGGATGGATTTTTATTTGATCTCGTATTCCAGACAATTCCAATTCAGTATGAATACTTCGCATACTATTTGCCTTTTTACATATTTGCCTTAAAGAAGCAAGTTTCTAGCATGCATATGGGGGACCTGGTGCTTGCGTTTTAAAACATAAGGGTAAAAAATGAAGTATGTTTTGAAAATAGTTTTTAACGCTAATTCAGAAAATTATACCAATTTCTGCAAATTCGCACGTCTGTTGTAGTCCACATTTAGCCAAACGCCTAAAAACACAAGAACGTGGTCCTCCTTATGTTACAAGGTTGCATATTGAACATTAGGGTAAATGGGAACTCCTGCACACCTTTGCATTCGGGAAAATGGTGGATTTTCTTAATTAGCATGAAAAACTGTCTTAGAAAATATATTTTTTTATCTTGATTCGTTTTTACCCATCCCCCGCATTGCATTGTAAGTTCATGATACGCAGAGAAAATCGAGTGCCGGTGCATTAGTTGACTGCTTCTTTGCTCGTGCGCTTTCCTTTTTTCGCTTTTTATGAATTCTTATTTGATTTCCTTTTTTCATTTTCCCCTTTTTTGAATTTCTGCTGTGTTGTGCTTGCTGCGTTGCAGATGTGAAACGTGTACCATTTTTTCACCGTGTTAGGTTATCCTTTTTTGAGTGTTCAATTAGCTATTCATCGTATTAGGTTGGGTGCTTTTCGGGTGTTGGGTTAGCCTTTTCTCAGTGTTAGGCTATCTTACCAGCTCATACATTTTTCACTTTGAAAGCGAACAAAGTAGCAAATCCAGGCATTTTTATCTTTTTTACTCTTTCCATTTTTGAATGTGGAGTTTTGGGCAAAATATGTTTTTAAAAATAGACAAGTTAATGCGACTAGGATGAGGAATTCAAAGTTTTAATTAGTTCACGAGAATTAATTAATTAGTTATTTTGCAATTACGGAAATGGTTTGCGATACTGAAATTTAAGAAGCTAGTAAAATATTTCAAACGTCAATTTTATCAGAAAATCCAGAATGATGAGTTCACGTTTTGTATACTTTATATACTTGTTGCACGTTATTTTTTGAGTTACTTTCTTTTAAAAACACTAACTAATTAGTCAAATAGTGAAACAATTTTAATGCAAGCTGGATGCTAAATTAGAACTGTGCTGACATGAATTGGAAAAAGTGCACATTTTTCCACTGATTTTCCACATGCAATGCATTTCACTGTTGCTTATGCGAATATTGTCAATGAGCTCAAATCCATAATTTTCTCTGATTTTGTTATTTTGTTTTAGAAAAATCCACTTTGTTGCCTTTTCCTTTGTATTTTTTTGGTGGACACATGAAATTGCATCACCCACTCGAACCACAAATATTTTTTCAGCTTTCACCAACAACACACGTGATATGCATGCCTACATTTAACATGTATAGTATATAATTATGCATTCTACAAAAAAACGTCCATTATAAATGTAGGTATGATTTATATTCATTGTCAATTATATTTGTCATGATTAATCATTCGATTCGAATTCGATGTGCATTTAGTTTTCATCCAAAAATACTCATCAAAATAGGACCTTTAATTAAAGTCGTAGTTAATTGTACACATAATATATGTATTAATTTATGTTTAGACTAGGAAATTACATTTTTGTTATTTACAATTTTTAGGTCAATGCAGTATAGTCACGTGAATTCTGTACACTATGTGTACAGAATTCACGTGACTGTGTGCACGTATTTTTTTCGCTTTTCTTTTTTCAATTAAGCTTACAATCCATTTTTATCATGACTTTAATCGAAAAAAGAAGAGTTAAGCCGCAAAAACACTTTGACGTCATTCTTTTCTGAAATAAGGATGTGCATTTTTTCCCAACTGGAAGGATATCTTACTATACAAAATACTAACCACACATTTTTGTCAGTCAAGAGTCCAATGTAGTTGAGAGAGGCGACAACCCGAAAAAAGTTTTTGCACGGGCATTTCTTATATAAAATGGACGCAAAGTTATTAGGATAATGTAACAAGCACAAAGCTTCCTTAAATTTACTAGAGAATCGTGATTTTAGTCAATTGACGATGATGATGAATGCAAAGTAGACGGTACAGCATGGTTTATAATGCGACCGGCTTCAATTTTTATTACCTGTTTCGTCATAAAATAGTAAACTCCATTGTTCTTCATTTCATTGTGCAAAATCGTTTCCAACGACTTACATGCAGTGCACTTACGTGCATGCACTTGCATTTATTTTATCTGGTGGTCCAGTCCATTCCTGGCAGCGACCAAGGTCCAACGGCAGAGGCGGTCCAACGTCAGAGGCGGTCCAACGGCAGAGGTCCAACAGTCGAGGCGGTCCAACGGCAGAGATCCAACAGTCGAGGCGGTCCAACGGCAGAGGCGATCCAACAGCAGAGGCGGTCCAACAGCAGAGATAGCCCAACGGCAGAGGTCCAACAGCAAAGGCGGACCGACGGCAGAAGTCACAGTGCAGGGGTGGCAGGGACTGTGGTCCAAATCCAGTGGTGGTGGCAGCGGTCCAAGTCCAGTGGTGGTTCAGTAGCAGCAGAAGGATAAGCAAGGGAGTGGTGTTATTGCTCTTTCGAATTCCAAATCGCTTCTGGCTGGACTGCTGGACGATCACCCCCTTTTATACCGGAGGCGAGCAACCAGGGGGTACCCTTTTACACGGAAAGCCGTGTGGGGTACCCCTACAACACATAAAGGCACTCTTGCTTTGGTCAGCGCAATCTTTCGGTCAGTTAGCTCATATATATTGCAAGCTGGAAAGGTACATTAAATACACATAAAGGTTCTCTTTATGTGTATTTAGGGTACAAAATACCTAAGAATAGTTACAAAATAAAATGTTGACAAGAATATGAATATAAAAATAATTACACTATAAAGAATACACTGTCACTAATACCTGGGCACGGTATATAAGGTAAAAGTTCCGTTCAACTGGTAAGGGCATATCAACTGGTAGAGAAAACAGTAAAATATATAGTACTAATCCCCATTATACGTTATACATAATAATACTGAAGAGCACATGCAGTGATGCTACAATGCGGTAACAATAAACTTGTCAAAGTCATGCCGTACGTTTCCAAGCTGAAAGTATTTTATCAGCCCTTCTCAACGTGAATTTACTTGGGTTTACTGGTGAAGTTGGTTTAACAACATGAGATGATGTATGCTAAGTGACGAATTAGTGCTAAGTATTAATTAGTCAAGACGTTTAATTTTTTGTGACAACGAACAAAGGCTTGAGTTAATAATTCCTCAGTTTTTAAATTTAGTAAAGTATTTATGTATTGATTTATTCCAAGATCATAACATATTAATCATATTTTCTCGACATGTAAACATCACGCATTACCATTCAAGACATTCATATGAACAACGGAACGTAAAATGTTGCTGTGAATCAACGTACGTACATAAAACCCAAATATGTTGGTCAATACGTTTATAAACAAAACACCTATATAAAAGATATAAGGTTACTATTAGATCACTATTAGATATAAGGCACTTCAAATTTTCCTCAAGCAACGAAGGTACTCCTGATGTATCTTCATACTTTTTGGATGAACCCTGCGGAATTCCGTCCTCAATTCTACAACGTAAAAAGAAAATCCATCTATCGTTTCTCTACCTTTTATCTAATTTCATCCTGTCAAAAACGCTCACTTTTATTTAATAAGGAAAAAATATATATTCCATTTACCTGTGAAACCTTTTCTCATAAACCCTTCATCCACAGAAAACCCAGAAGAAACTTCTGCTGCGATTGCCTCCTGGAAAGTTTCTGCCACACCATTGATGGATGGGGTGGTTCCATCTTAAATACAAACACACGTAAATACGTACATCTTCTACTACACATAGGTTATTGACAAGAGAAAAAATGGGGAAAATAAATCATTTAAAGTTACCTTTAGTTATATTCTTCAAAGCAAGGCTCTAAGTTGGAGTTTCATTCCCTTCAGTGACTTTGAAGATGCGGCGTTTGCCTCCACTGGCCAGTACAATTCCTTCAATTTGTAAATAATGACAACTTTAACATTCATGAAAAACGATTTTCTAAAGGTTATCGACTTTGACTTGTTTTTTAAAAGGCAAAAGTAGCTTGAAACATTCTCACCTTTCTCGCAGCTAGTGAAGGATCGCACCTGCAATATATATTTCTAAGCAGGCATGTCCTTGCTTCCACAACCACTACCATCAGGAAGAAGTTAATATGAACAAGACACATTCTGTAAGCACCGAGCACAACTTTTATCTTGTCGCAATTTTCCCCATTCGCAGAAATAACTGCAATCATGATAATTAAAAAGGGAAGCATTTTCGTGAAATTTCTGTTGGTGAATATAACGAGATGATAATTTACTATTCTCAATATTCTTTTGGTTATGCCTATGTCTATGTCCTTTAAATCATCCAATCTATTTTGTTTTAAATGTTAGTAGAAGGAAACTCAAAGTGAAACTATTCTGCTTCTCTAATTTTTAGACTCACATGACACATAAAGATGAGACTATTTGAAGTTCCGAAGTAAAATGAACAAGTATAATGAACAAGTAAATAAAGTTTGCTCTTTATGCATCATGTACATTTGAATGCAATCCATTTTACGCACGTACGCTAAAATATTTGACCTGCTAAATTTCTTTAAGAGAAATTCGAACAAAGTATGCTGTCTTTTCATGAAACATTTAGCGAATGATAGCGATGATGGTGGTCACTTTGGAGATTTTGATGTATATAAGAAACAGTCAATGTCATCCAAACCTAGCAGTTTAAATGCAAGATTGACGTATGGAAATGAACCACTCATTCATCTTGAAAAGATTACTCCTCTAAAGTCACATGGTAATGAAAAAACATTAGACCGTCAAGTTATTAACTTGAATACTTGAGTTATAATGTGAAACAGGATGTTCCAGGACTGATTCAGTATTTATATAAATCAGTTACTGAAACTGAAGGCTCATAGCACTGGCTAAGCATCGAATTACGTAAAAGTATTGAGTTAATATCGCATCCACAACTTGTGTTTGCCCGAAGGCAAAAAGAAACTCGGCTTCATCGGAAGACGCGGCTTTTTAAGCTACTTAAAAAGTGAACCCTCACCACATTCAGTGAATAATTTTTATCCTCCTCATCAATCATGATCATCATCAGAATGGTGGGAAAATTTTTTTCATGGACATACTATACTTCTGGAATAATTCTGTGTTTTGATGTAATGGTATTTCCGAAAGCTTTACTTGATCACCCCTTCGTCTTTGATTGGGATTTTACAAGATTTCATTAGCTCTGCTTAACTTGGCAATGTTTCAATAACAGCGAAATCCAGAATATGTGCTCATTATATAATGCTCATTGTATTCAGTATACAGCTCTCCATCCCATTCCACCCAGGGGCGAGCATCTTTGAGACCGTGCACCTATATTTGTAATATAAATACAAGGACGCTAGAAGCTGCTTATTATTACACTGTGCTATGAGTTTTACCCCGTAAATTTCTATGTAAGTATGTACACATGTATTTATTTTCAGTTTATTTTGGGGAAGATGTTTAATGTGAAGAAGAAGGTGAAACGAATTATTGGCGAGACATTCTTTAATTCAAGTATGGAGACTTTAAAACAGTCGCAGTTTACTAATGAAGCCCCTAGGAGTTTTCTAGTAATTGACTCGTTGTTGGTTCAGCTTCCTGTCCTTTCAGTTTTATGGACTCAACTTTCAATATTTGCTTTCGTCAGAAAGGAAATGACGTTTTCCAGTTAACATTTGAAAAAACTTTGAAACTTTAAACTGTAACTTTGAAAAAAGTGAATCCATTTACCATGTTTCTTGCTTCCGTGGTTTCAGTCAGCTTTCTGAGGACATCTGCGATCATCATTCATGTGTGAAAACACATTAAGGAATTCGTTCCCACTGTTTTTCTATCTGTGGTGTAGCCTTTTAGAAAATAAAACCATCCGTGTTAGAAAACCATCATCTTGGATCATGGCGTCTGTGACCCTGGCATATAAGATATTCAATCCCCGTCTGGACTTTTCAAAACGTCTGGATTATGATTACAAAAAGTCTTTGGAAAATTGTAATGATAAAAATTTCCTTCAAAAATATAACTATCTCTGTTGAAATAAATTATTGGTATAAAACCATAAAATAGAGTACAATAAGCATGAGATCATAAAAGTGTACAATTTATGTGGTCGATGTCAAATTCGTTGGATTTGTTATTATTGGGGGCGACGCTTTGGGGAGTTCACGTACTCGTGAAAGAGAGACCACCAAACAAGACATTTATGTTTTGGCAGCGTAGCACAAAATCGCCGTTTATTGTTAGCTGAACCACGTGTTGGTTGGTCAAAATGGGCGATAATTTTCTTTTGTTATAATTTACCAAGATGGCATTTGTGAGGTCAATAATTTTGTTAAATGGTGGAGCTGTCTGTTTTGGTGGAGCTGAAGGAATTGTATCACCAAAGATATTATAAAATTGATAATGGACCGAATGGACCGGACCTACTGGATGTATATGATCTTATATTTTTTACTTCATGTCAATAGTTTATATTAAGACTAGAGTATTGATGCATTTCAATGAAAACTTTCTTGAATAATATTACTTGCGGTGTAAAGACAACTGTGTGAACATTTGTACTCTGATAAAATCATAGTTACTTTCTTGTTAAAAATAATGCAGTTTTAATAATCAAATTGTAATAATTTTTTGATTCATTCTTTATTCATGTTTTTAATTCAGTGGCATTTTTTACATGATTTGTGTGTTTGCATAAACATGATCATTGTAGGCATACGTACTATACGTAAAATCTTCATAAATGGCAAGTTGCAATATCGAAATAGAGATCCAGGTAACACTGTGTATCTTTGTTTGCTAAAATTAGTTTGACGTCAGGAAATTGGCTGCCAGGAACCTTCGACTTCGTTGTCACCATCATCTGCATCCCAATCAGATTCATCTGTATAATTTTCTAAACAAGGTGTATTATCGTTTGGATAATGAGCGCCGCTGGCATAAGTGAAGAGGTTTGTACGTATATTTTAAGTGGGTTGAGTGTGATCAGTATGTTTAAAGTATGGTGCGGTTGTGAATACTAAATAGGTTATTAAGGATACAACCATGTATATTTTGTTATGCATATTGTAAGCATAACCACATGCTATGCAATGCCATGATGAGCTGTATGACTGACTGGGAAAAAGTTGATTAAATGAATTGGGTACTGAAGAATGAACTATCATTTGACACACAGATTTCCGAAGACACGCTTTCTTAAGCATTTTTTACGAAGGTCTTCAAACGAAATATTTTCTGTTGACTTCTTCGTTTTGGTAGTACTTTGGGGGAAAAGTATAATGTCTTGTACTAGATCGCTTACATATTTGTTCATTTTCAAGTATTTTCATTTTAGTGCATTGCATAACCCTATCAAAAGTAATTGATCGTGCAAAACTCTATATTATATAATTTTTTCCATATTAAGAAGAAAATACTCTTTGTTCTAAAAAATGACCTAAAGAATTTCGAATTAAAAATATATAAACTTCAATACATATTGTCTTTAATAATCGCATCGTTCGTCTTTTATTTCATTCTCATCATTCATTTTTCATACAGCATTTTCTATCGTCGAGGCCCAGAGAAGGACGACAACCTAAAATAGCGGTAACAGCATTAGCATCACCGCATTCCGTGCAACATGCAACACACTCAAACTCGCAATCTTATTTTTCGTGTTCTCTAGATTCGCAAATGGAACAAGATCGGTCGATAACTTGTTTGCTCATGAAAAATGATGATGATATTCAAGGAGTCTGTTTGACACCCTTACATTTTTTTCTTCGTAGTCAGGAAAATTGACACCCAGATGATTGTTTAAAGTGCTAATGTCATAACCCCATATTTTTTGTCTTGTTCTTAATTCCTTAAAGCCATCATATTGAACTACTATAACTAGCCACTAAATTATTCCCTTCCTTTCTTGATTGGGATGTTAATCTAAAGCCTCGATAAAGTCAGTTAAGTTTGCCAGAGATAAACTGTTGCCTTCCAAAAAGCTTAATTTAGCTTGGAATATCAGAATTAAAGCTTGGGTCAAATATGAATGGCCGAATTTAGCCGGAAGTTATTGGATTTTGAGAATCTTCATTTCGGATCATGATGTGCAAAATATATAGCGAACAAAATGCGACCCCTCCGCTCAGTATGATCGTCCTTTGGACGACAAGGATTCCAGAAATTATCTGGTCGTTTGTTTGACATTGTCGGTAAAATTAAACAGAGATATGCTTTTGTGACAAATATTCCGTATTTTGCCGGAATTGGAATTTAAAAATTATAGGTCCTTTGTCCTTTAACCACCATGAACCCTTAATTAGAGCTAGAAATTAGTGTTTAGCAATGTTTTACAATTGTCTTGAAAAAATCAACGTATTTTAGCTGAGAGGGCAAAATTGTGCACTATGCAAGGATAACCAAACGGATTTGTAGTAATTGGTGTCAAAATTCAAATTCTTGCTAATGTGCTGCCGAATTTGGATACAGAGGTTAGAATTGTACCTTACCCCAACAAAACCACATTCCAAAGAGCTTAATACGCCGTCTTAAAATAGATTAAGGATCCAGACGACTATCCAATTATACGAATCATGCTTAACCGCAAGTGCGGTTTCAAGTTTACCGTAGAAGTTTCCAGTTTCATGCTTAGCAAGATGGATATATACACCAGCTGAACTGTTCGCATAAAATGCAAATTAAACCTTAAACAAATGAAAGCTGTGGAAATTGCGAAGACAAGTCCATTGATAGTCCTGTTTGAACCCGCTGGCGCAGGTATTTATTCAAATAAAAAGCATATGACACACAAATTGTAAACTTTGAATATGAATTCTAAAGTTCACATTATATTCTCAAAGAAAAAAAACCTTTGCAGTCTGTGCGATTGTTTGTACTAAGCAGAGAAAGCACAAGCACTTGATATTGCGTTTACGAATTTTGCATGCTATAATTTGGCAACCAGTGTTGCAAGGGTTGGTCGATCCCTTAATGTTAGAGTTTTACGGATATACGCCCACGGCCATGAAAGGCATTTTACTGCAACCGGTAAAAGAGACGGTAAATTGATAATTAAATCAGTGATCGTATCAAGTATTCAAGAAGTCTTTTTCTAATTTTTGTATTCGTAGGTTTGGCATGTTTGTATAGAATGCTGTAGATTGGGTGTTAAATTAACAAAATAAATTATTGATAAACAACTGGGATATCTGGAGTTGTTAAAAATATACCAAATATTCGCACTTTTTATTGGACGGATTTTACTCTTTATTACTAAATAAAATTACTATATACCAATTCTATAGCAATACCTTGAAACCGTACCTCACGAATAAACCAATTAGAGATGAATCTAACTTGATTCTCCCATACACTACAAATACTTTATAATTTCGTTTCTTTTCCCAGTAATCCCCAAAAAACGAATGAACCCCGTTCCTGCTGCTCCACTCATTTATACGAAATTTCCAGAAAATCTCAAACAGACCCATCCAAAATCTCTGCTCTAATTCATTTCCAACTATAACTATTTCTTACTATTTCAATAAAAATTAGAATTTTTTTTTGGATAGTTATGACTGTTTCAACCAAAACAGCCGCTTCGAAGGCATGGTGCAACTATCATTCGTTTCCACTGACCCGCTCAACACTTCCACAATGTGTAATTTAGACGTCTAGGAAGACAAAATATCTAGTGGACATCATTTTGCACGATATAAACAAATGCATGTGTTTTGTGCGTATGTCTATTACATGTATGCATTGTATGAGTGTGCACTCCACTGCACTGCACTGCACAAGGCGAGGATATATATATAGGTCTCTGAGCTAAATAACTTCTAGAGCTTGTTTACATTTTAGAATCCCAAGTACATGGCACACCAGCTAATGCAGTTATGTACACCACAAGAATCACCTTAGCAATAATTATAACATTTCATGACACTGGTATCTGCATTCAATTTGAACCTACGTCCACATTCTACCATGAACTCAACTTTATGTACGAAATATTTGTTGCTGAATTTAAACCTAAGAATTTTTTATAGATTTAGAGTTTATGACTTGTGCTTTAAAATATATTAAAGCCTGAATCCAGCGCTATCTTGCTGTAGAAAACCAATCTAAATGAACGAAGCATAAATTTAGAAAATGGGTAGAAACTATGTCGTTATGTTTTTGTGGCTACAAAATATTTCAAGGAAAACATGCAAGTTTTTAAATCGTATTTTCCTCCAAAATGGACTACGCAATTTTAAAGTTTGCAGGCAATTTAAAATCAGCATTTCCGGAGCATTGTTCCACACTAAAGTTATTTGAATTCTCAACCTTACATGGAAGAAAACCAGCCCCGAAGAAAACTTAGGTTTCAAAAAACAGGAATACGCCGTACTCAATAAGATTTACAATGAGCTGCACAGTCGGTAGAAAAAAGAATTAGGACTTAAGGTTGAGTGCGTTTAAAAGTCAAAAGAATGCAATTTATGATGATTAGAAAGATTTTCACAGTAAAACAATACAGTGGGTAAAACACACGTTTGAAAAAATTCGCTTTGTTTATTGTACATTGTGTCAAATTATATATTGATATTGAATATATGATTAATTCACAGACTAGATTTTAGGGATGAAGATTTCCATCCGACGGATAGAAATTTCTATCCTTACTCCCGGGATGGAAATTTCTATGAGTGTCCCTTACTGTTTTTTGCTTGCGTTTGTTTGCGCGTTTTCCTTGTTTCCCTGATTTGAATTTCCCTTTTTCCTTTGTTAAATTTCTGCTTTTTTCTGCTTGCTGCTGTAAAACATTTCACCGGGTTGGGTTATCCTTTTCCAAGTGCAAAATTAGCTATTTTTACAGTGTTAGATTATGCTTTTCCAGTGTTTGGTAAGGCATTTAGTGTTAGGTTATCTATCATATGAGCTCATACATTTTACACTTGGAAAGCCGAGCCAGGTAACGCGGCATTTTAATGTGTTTTACTGTTTCCAGTTATGCGCAGTGCAGTGTGAAAAAATTTGAAAAAAATGTTGAAATTACTTAAGCGACAAGGATAGCCAATTCGTAATTTTAATTAGTTTAGTATTGTTTTTACATTTACAATTGTTTTACTGTAAAGTCGATTTTGTCACAAAATTCAGAATGATTACAATTAAACAATATTCAATTGGACTGTTTAAAAAATGTTTATGTACTTATTATACGTTTGTTGAGGTTTGTTTGTTTGATGTACCTTCTAAACATCAACTTATTATTAAATAATTTTTTAATGTCTAAATTAGAAATGTGTTGATATGAACTTGACTTGGTGCACATATGACTATGACTCTCTACGTATTTCATTTCATTGCTCTTTACGGGAATATTGTCAATCCACTCAAGTTCATTATTTTTCTTAATTTATTTCCTTCTTTCTTAAATTTCCAATTTTTGTCGTTCCTTTTTTATTTTTTTGGTTGACTTACAAAATTGCATCGCCCAACCCCGCAATACAATTCTTTCCTTATCCTTCACGAGTTACACAAATAATATGGATGCCTTCATTTAACAGAAATACATATAATAATATGACACGACACAATACATAATTCTTGTTGTTTTCCTCCGGAAGCACATTAAATTCACTCTACTTTCTAGATCCAAAAATTGCAAACAGCTCATCAGCATTTTGCACTTTACTCGCTGTCTCCGCAAAACGTTTGAGGAGAATTTTCTCAACATTTTTCAAACCATCTTTTTGAACCAATACCAAAACTTGTAAGCCTCTCGTATTAAAAAGATTCTGAAACTCCATATTTCCTAATGCGTAATCAACTATTTTTAAAATAGACGACTCCCCAAACTCATCACCATTCAGGCCAAGTGAACCACAACCTTTTGTTTGATCCACACCAAACAATTTGAATAGTTCATCACTTGCTTCCACCTTCGTCACTTTACTAACAATTAGTTGGAGTAATCTCGTTTCTGCACTCTTCAAACCCAATTTCCCTGCCAAACTCAAAAGTTGAACGTCCACATAACTTATTTTCACATCAACCTTTATTCCCAACAGGTCATCTAGCAGCTCCAAAATATAAGTCATTTGATATTTCCCAGCGGCATACATAAATTCCACGATAGTATCCTCATCACGCCAACTGGGCAGTAGCTCGCTAGTGTAAAAATAATGCAGTAGAATTTTCATAGTTTTCTCAGATATGTCATCCACCTTCACAACGCCACTACTTGTTTCCGAGTTTTCAGAATTGAACATTGCAGCAAAAACGGGACATTGAACTAAAACGTTAAAAAACAGTAGTTTTTGTTGTCGGTACATTCATTTAAAAACTTGAAAAATTTTCTATTTCAATTTTTTACCTCTGAGAATGCACTTGTGTGCTGATATTGTAGCTCCATCACTTGAAATTATTTTGATGTCTCCAGAATCATCGTTTAGAAGGGCAGCTGAATTCTTGCACATGATTTGATTCGATTTTCTGGCAAGTCTTTCAATTTGATAACTTTCGAAAGATTCCACAGACAGCATCAGTCCATATTTTACAGAACCGTTTGAATCTATCAGTGAAGAGTTGGCGGACAGCAAGTACGGCTTGACAAGAAGATGAGACGACATTTCAATTGTATCTCCAACTTTGACATGTTGAGTTACCTAAAAATATATTAAAATACATTAAGCAATTAAAAACTCAAATAATTCTTTACTTAAACATGACTAATGAGTAAAAGCGTAACTACCATTTTAGTAAACCGAGGTACACCGGTGTCGGGTGTGAGTAATTGAAGGCGTACACTAGCAGTCAATTTTTGTTCAGCTCCTTTCACCTCCAATAATTGCCAGTAAACTTGTGTTCCCTTTTCACTCAACAGGTAGGAATGGGGAAAATGGGGAACTGTCTTTAAACCAATTTTCAACTTTGTTTGGAATCGGGATGATGAATCAGCTTGTAAAATGATATTCTGACTATTCACTAGATCCGGATCTTCGCATACCTCTCTCCAGTTTGGGATAGTCCAATGAAACTCATAAGTCTCCTTTTTCTTCATGAACTGGAAATTAAATAAAACTATCCGTAATTATTCAACCTTATCATTCTTTAGCCATATCCTAATGCTTGAGGAACAAAGTCTCAACTTACCCCCAATTTCGCCACATGAACAAGTACCGTGTCTACTTTTCAGGTATCCACGCAACAAAACTAATTTAATAATAATTAATGTGACATGTAATTAACAAAATGACTTACATCCTTGGTTGGTACGACAATCACCGTCTGTGCCATAATTATCTGTTCCAAAAACCTCGATTTGCGAGTTTATCGTTTTAAAATTTATTCAAATAAATTTTTATCTCGTAAAATTTGCATTAGCTAATTGATTTGGATTCCAGTTCCCTGTAAGTACTGATTACAGATACAGGCAGAAAAATAACTTGATCATAAATATTACCGTAAATTTATTTAGGGTGTATATCTACAATGCAACGTGTGAACAATGTTTAATGAACATGTAAAAAAAACGTCGCAAAGTTGATAATAAAAATGAAGTACATCATCACAGGTATGAAAAAATATAAACAAACTAAGGATATTGATCTTGAAAGGATTATCATGTGCCATGAAGACTGAAAAAACAAATCCCAAAATTTGAGGAATAAACATGTGAACAATTAAATTCACTTTTGAGAAAGTACATGAGAAGCCCATTTTGTGGAGTTCATTTTAACAAAAATGGTAGAGTCAAAAACACTTTTTGCTCATGAAAAGAATTCATAGAATATTCCAACACATATCTATAGTCTATGACTCCTACAAAGGCTTAAACTTTGCCAATAATGGATGTCAAGTACATTGCATATTATACGGCTTTTTACATTATACATTGGTCCAGTTGAGTTAAACTAACATTCAGGTATATGAATTTTCTAGATACTTATTCATACAGGCAACACATATAATATTCACGCTGACATTATCCTCTGTCAATAGACGTTTCTGGAAAATGGTTAAAACTCATGTCTAGAGATGCACTCATGTAGTCTTTCCAACAATAATTTTTTATCCACATCTAGCCTCAGCCGTACTGACTTCACCGACAACATGTACTTACATATTTTAACTATGGGGGGGATATGATACTCATTTTCTTTATATGAATAAAAATTAGCCCTTGATAGATATTTCTTTTTGTGGAATAAATAATTTCTACGTCTCATCAAATATTTTTTATTTCGATTAAATTGAAATTCAAACTCACGCACACTTTTTGAACCTATATCAAAGTAATAAATTAAAAGTCAAATTCATGAAATTAACTTCTTGCACAATTCCAAGTATTCTTAAATTCATTATCACAGTTTATTCATGGTAATTCTTTATTTTGTTTATTTGTTCTAGAATCTTATCATTCTTTCCCCATACATTTTATTATTCATAGATTTCTTCTGTTTCCAACTCAATCTATAGTGTACTCTTCCACTTTAACTTTCACATCTTCCTCAAATTCAACTTTCTCATGCTTTACCGAATATTCTTCCACTTTTATCCCCAAGTCGCCTTCCAATTTAATCTTTTTCATGTCACTACTCACAACCGTATCCTCCTCCGAACGAATCACCTTTCGCTTCCTTTGGCAAATTCCGTTTTGGTATCCATTGCTATGACTGGAGCCTACAGGGCAGTCTATCGAAGGATTACACAACTCTTCAGTCAGTGTTGCGAATTCCACTTTATCTTCAACTTGGCTCCCCGACGACGTTAGCTTCCACAATAAAGACTTGCAATTCTCGTATGAACGGCCACCAAAACTCTCAAAATCCATTTTGTCTCCAATCAGCCAATCCCAATCGACTACTACTTCCCACTCTTCTTCTTGGCCATCATTTTCAGACGGAATTCTTGCCGAGACTCCTATCACCTTAAAAACTGATTCCCCACTCAACTCATAAGTGACTTCCAACTCTGCACCATGTTTCACTCCATTAACTATTAAACATCCAATCATTTCCTTATCTCGCC